>JAALXK010000004.1:0-88887 GCA_012977745.1 Fusarium anguioides
GTTTATAATATCTATACTAATTAATATTAAGTAAAATTAAAACTATTTCCTACAATACCTCTTTTTTATTAAGATTAACCACTTTAATCAAACTATATATTACTTAAACAATAATACTATTAAGATTTTCTTATTTCTCAACAGTAAAGCTATATTTATGCTATCAATGGCCTAAGGTAAGAGTCTGTTCTGGTTTGTGGCATCTGCACCAGGATCGATGAGGCTCAAGATAGCCTCAGGCGCCTCCCAGGATACAGCCAAACTTAAAGGTGTCTCGTCGTCGATGTTTTTGGTATTGGCATGAGCGAGATAATTCATCCTTATTATACCGCCTTTAACTGGGTCGGCCTTAGAATAGACCTTATTCTATTACAGCTGCCAAGCCTTAAGCTGATTTAGCAGTAAGAATACGAGATCTAATTAGTCCTCTCTGAGGGAAACAATAGAGGAGGTATTACTATCTATATCTTTATTATTTAGATCTATGTTACTGTTTTTAAGATATGTTTACAGAATACTAATAGAGCTAAATCCTATTACAATATATAGGGGTATCGCACCTGCGAACAGCTATCCCGTTAGGATATAATTACAATCTGGATCCATCGATCCACAAAGAAGCGAGCATCTTCAATCGCCTGGGTAGGTACCATAGGATGAGATCCAGAAGTTCATTCTGCGGTATTTTGGCTTCCGAGACAGCTCCAACGTGATGCAAAAGGGACTTTAACGCGTACGGTAGCAACGGAAAGCTTGTAGAGAGCTTGCCGCGACGAAGCTGGTGACTTTGTAGAACGTCTGGTAGAGTCAAGTACTTCATACATGACCTCGATATCTCATAATGACCCCTCTCTGTTGCTGAATCGCAGGCTAATCCATGAGCAGTGGAGTTGAGAAAGTTCATTAGGACATAGTCTGCGGCCGACTGATGTATGAACTGGGCCTCTCGATTCCAATATTCTCCACCAACTTCATATAGTTCCCAGACATCCCGAGTCTGGAACTCCACGAGGCCTTTAGAAATATGCCGAACTCGAATTTCGAACTGTCCCAGTGTATCAGACCAGTTCTCGTGTTGTCGTAGTTCGGAGACGGACTTAAAATTCATATTTTGGTCAGTAGCAAGTGCTTCTCGAAGCTCTTGTGCAGATAGAGGTCGCTCAGTAAACAGCACCCATTGAAATAACTTTACCATATGATGGTGTTCTGTCTCGGTAGCCTCTTTCAGAATGACTGCGTACAGGGCATTCAGATCTTCTTGAACAGTCGTGATCTTTTGCGAGAAACTGTCAGAGTTGACACCAGAATTGATCCCATCACAAATCATTTTGGTGATAAGCATCACCCATTGGAATCCTCTTTGAGCTTTTAAAAGAATCTCTGTTTCGATGTGTTGGCGCTTTTCGAGTGGTTGGAGGTCCTTTAGACGGTCCTGGATGACCATCTTGATATCGCTGTCGTTTCTCTCTTCCACGTAGACTGTCGGTAATGTCTCGAGTCCGAGTATTGGATTCTCGAACTGCGGCCCTGGTCTCGAATTCAAGAGGAATGCCTCTAATCCTGAAGTTCTTGTGACTCGCTGGGGCCATACTTGACGACGTCTATGAGGCAAATAACACTTGGGGCATAAGCATACCTGACCACGATGGAATAATTAGGCCAGGTAGCCAGAGGGGCTGACCACTTTATGGCGTCAGATCATCCCTTGTAGCTGAAAAAGCGCCCAATAACGCCTTGCATTGGACGGGGGTGATTGGGGTGAATGATTGGCCATGGGGGTTGAAACAGGCAGAAGTGCAAATCGTTCTACGCCAGGCATAGTGCAAGCTTAGAACACGGCCACGGAGAAAGGAAAAGGAATTTGTTCTGGTTTCTGTCTCTCTTCGCTAGGATATTATACCGTAACTCTCTCGGTCTTTGTTATCCGTCGCCGGTCCTCAATCGCAAATTTCCACTCTTTAGCTATCTTGTATACCAAGAGAATCCCAAAGCCAATTAAAACCCCAAATGAAATCAAGATCGCTGCGACGCTGACGCCAAGCGCCAGCTGTCTCCAGTTCGCGCCGCTGTTGGTATCAACGGACGCCACCACCTGCAGACCGCTCAGGGTTACCGATACGACACCGATTGAGAATAGAATTGGCCCATAAAAGCGCGCGAAATACTGTCCATATTGGTACTCGATCCTTTGGTAATGGGCCTTTCCGATGATAAGCGGAGCATATAAGTTGAGCCGAGTAAGGCGTATCTCCCCGTAGCTGTAGCGGAGAGAAACCTCCGAGTCTGGGATTTTATCTAGATCAGAGGTGAAGCTGCAGAACTGCTCCCAAGTTATATCTTCTGGTACAAGACACAGGTTGGGATCCTTGGCGATGCGTAAGTCAGACTCGTGTTGTATCAGATAATGGTAGGTGCGCAGATAACCCAACGCGGCCTGTCGAATATGTCTCTGTTCGCCAGTAATATCCCCGCAGAGGTGCTTTTTCCAGAAGTTATATGAGCCGATGAACCGTGGGAGGGGTTTAATAAAAATACGATCGTAGATCCAAACCAGGTGAAGCTTCGGATCCTCCGTCACGACGATAGAGCGTCGTTTCACTGACTGCCGATGAAGCGGCGATATACTCCTGCTGTCTTGTTTGGACATCCACCAAAACTTTTCTGACATTCGATCCAGATCGTCTGAACAGAACTCCGTTTTGAGGAGCTCCCTGATTTCATCTTTGCTGTCGAGAGAGATGCGGGGAAATCCAGGAACGTGTCGGGTCGGTTCGCCCCGAGTTAGCTGATGGGTCGATGTGAACGGCGGACTGGATACAATAGAAGTCATAGTAAGATAGCATTCAAGAATGATCAAAGGGAAAGGCTGGATTAAAAACCAGGGTTGAAGGCTTTTGGTGGTTTCCGGCTAGTGGGCCTTATCAGCGTAGAGACTCTGCGATCAAATCGCCATTCACAAGGCTCAGCTTGAAACAAAGCATATGGCTAATACGGTATATATTTGACACTCTTTCAATGCAATTGCGCGCTTTCAGCTATTAGGAACCACTGCTAGGGCATACGAGTCAATTTCGAATGCCACAGACGCCGACCATTAGACCAATCGATCAAGTGTTTCCAGAGCCTGATTGTCATGGCGGCGATGAGGACTGGAAGCCGTAGGGTAAGTGGAAATACTGGCGGCTTGGCTTGCCCTGACTGTGCAAAGATCAGAGCTGAGACAGGGATTGTGCCCCTACCATCAAGTCTATTGGTGATGCCGTGTGATAAACCCCACCAGCGCGTTCTTGAAGCCCAAGCATTGCCCTATCAAATCTGTTATGCTGAGCAAAACAGCCAGGGGCCTTTGGTATGGTTGCTGTTGAAGAGCACCTAAATCTATAAATGATTTGGTTGAAAAACGAGTAGTTCTTATCACGTTGGTGTGTGTTTCATACGTGGCCTCATCATTGCCTGCCCCGAATTCCAACGCTGGACGCATACAACCAATAGGTTTCGACGGACTCAGAACTCACGCAAGGGAATGATTATAAAAAACTTTAATATTTTATTTCCTTTTTTCCGAGTGGAGAAGCGGCGCAACTATGGGAATGCCACTACTGGACGCCGCCCGACGGGGCGATGAGTCGTTAGTCAACGAGCTGCTTAAACAAGGCGCCCATCTTGAACAACGGGATGTCGGTGGGCGTACTGCGCTCCATTTCGCTACAGGAATGGGGCATGAAACAGTTACGAGGCTATTGATTGAGAAAGGCGCCAATCTCGGCGCAAAGGATATCAGAGGTTCTACGCCACTACTATCCGCTATCGATCGGGGCGATGAGCGCATGTTCTTGTTTCTTCTTACCCATGGTGGTTATGTCCTTGACGCCAACAACTATGAAGCATGTGTAGCGGTTATTCTTGCCGCGCGGAATGGACACACAGGAATACTGAGACGACTGCTTGAAGGCGGTGCCCTGGTGGAGCGACCGGACTGGACTGGCGTGGTACCGCTACTAGAAGCTACAAAGAGAGGTCGTGAAGCAGTGGTAGAGCTATTGCTTGAATATCATGCTGATATTGAGGGAAAGGATTGTCGGGAGGAAACAGCACTGGTGCATGCTGTAAAAGGGAACCATGCAGCTGTAGTCAAGGTTTTAGTTGAGCGGGGTGCTAATGTGCACGCAACAGATTTTAGGGGCAACGCATGCCTGAAGATAGCTCAAAAGCAAAGAAACTGGACTGTCATGAACATTCTAGTTCCAAGGCCGTTATATAACCTTTGCTTGATGATAAAAAGGGATTTCTTAGTGTTACTTGCCCTGCCCATCTTGATAGGTAGCATTTTCATGGCCTTCTCGTTCTTTTCACAAAACTTAGAATAGGAAAGGTTATTAAAAGTAATAATTGATCTATGAAAGCCATGTTTGGCGCTGCGACTATTATCTCTCACCCCCATCCTTGAACTACTCCTGCAAGCCTACAAACCTATTTGGAACCTCCCATAATCTGCGCTCAGCTTCCTCATCATATATCAAAAAGCATGTCCAAGGTCCACTGACGACGGATCAAGACCTTCACTCGCTGGTCCTTCCTCAACACAATCGGCCAAGTACTTCCCACCTTGACCCTCCCACTCTTTACTCACTGCTGCATAAACTGTCGTAGCTGCGCCTTGTAATGCATCTTTTTATAAATATTTTGCCTTGATAGAAGTTTGCCTATCCTGATTGGGATTTTAGGAGATGTATAGATAATGTATTCTCAAATGGATAAAGTGAGTGACTTTGTTATGTAACAAAGAGATAGTAGGCTTATCATAGAGTTGCTACAGTGGTCAAATTTCTGAGGTGTAACAAGGACTTCATACGACAAAAGTCAGTAAAGTTGTCTCGATATTGTCATATTAAAGCTGTATAATAGATCATGAGTCTTCTTTCGTTCCTTTTAAATCCCCTATCAATCTAATATCAATCAAGGTAAGGAGGCTGAAGAAAACTCCATCTACATAAACTTTAGACATTATGAACAATCCAGTCATGATATCAGCAAGTTTTGGAACTTTTATACCACGAACTACAGACATCCATACTATACATAAGATTAAATTAGTCGAATCATGATCACGGGATTACTGATTGCGGAACAAAATAAGCCCAAGACAGAAGTATGGTGGCGACAAGCATCAGCAAGATTTGTGATATCAACCAAGAACCATATGAGGCGAATAACACCCCTGGTCTGGGTAAAAGTCTGCTGTCTGAACGTATCAATACTGGAACAGCTGCTCTAGCTGCTCTAGAGATAACCTACGCCAGTCTCCAGCCCAATGCAATCAATCATCACCATAGCTGAACTCGTTGCTGATGGACCTACAGGAGCTTTGAGAAGCGTCTCAATCAGGCACTACAAGTCTCACAAACAAGACACGCTTGAGTGCAATTCCCCAAGTTGCCAGATCCACGGGGATGCCGCCACCCCTGCTTCCCTTTCAGATTGAAATGGCATCTTTTCTGTTCATTGACACGTACATGAACAATGACGGACATAACCGAATCCGGGTGGTACTACGGTTATAAAATCTACTATGGATATTAATGTCCACGTGTCTAACGGCCACTCCGACCGTATCAACATGGCTGAGTCACGCTGTAGTGTTAAGATAAGTGTGGCGGCTTGCAAGTATCAATGCAGTCATTACTCGCGCCTCAATGCTGAACACTGACACGTTCATTATCATCTCCAAAGCGGTTGACCAAATCGAGTCAGAACATGCACCTCACAGTAATGGTCATCTATCAAAGTAATTTTCGCCTCAAAGCTAAAATAACTACTTTTTCTTTTGCTACTGAACATTCTCATATCATTACCCCGCATGTTCTGACAATCTCAATGGCGAATGCTGAAGACAAATGATTGACCGGTAAACTATAAAGCTTTGCCCTCGACCCCGACATATCACTGGTCCTCGCATATGAAGTCAACCTTTAATTCCTCGTTCACACTGAGGCTGCCGTTTCTTAAATCCAACCCACATCATGGTGTGGTGGATCCCCCCAGCCCTCGTGGCGAAGTTTGCTATATTAGCTGCCAAATTCACTCAAGCTGGGCTTCGCGAAGCATATGGCCCTACTGGTATGCAAGTCATTGATCAGAATGATTTAAATGTCTTGGGTAATGTGACAGATCATGGAAACTACTCCCTGGAGGTGCGTTTCTCACCGATCTATGCTTAATGAGTACTGACATCACGATTAGAACTTCGTATGGCCTAAGAAGACCAAGGAGGCCCTTCACAAGGTACCTTTCCACATTTATGGTCATGGTTTCGCAACAATTGCCGGAGAAAGCCCCCAATTGATAAGCATTGAAACATACACGAAAGACCCCATGGTCTATGAGGCTGCCGTTTGGTCCAGCCATGCTAAAGACCTCTTCCTCGTTCAGAAATCTATCACTGCTGCTGATGGAAATGGTTTTAACAAGTCATGTGGCATCTACAAGGTCTCTCAGAAGGAGCTTGAGAAAACTCGCAAGGATCTGCGAAAGAAAAAGGAAGGTCCGAGAAAAGGAGTGAACATGACACTGGTGAACGCTGACCCTCCGATCCCTTACCCTATCAGTATGTCATGGACTAGTCATACTTGCTAATACGTCACTGATCCTGTAAATATTAGGTGCCGTTGAATGGGGGGTGAAGATCCTCTTTGCCAGTAAAGGTGGCGATGGCAAACCCAGCGCTATTTATGAAATGGATGCCAAACCTCCACACAAAACTAAGCGTAAGTCTCGAAGCATATGTTAGAGAGACAGTATCACTGACATCGACCAGTTGTCCTTGACAGCTACTTTGGCAAACGGTTCCACTGCATAAACGATCTTGCTATCAATCGTCGTAATGGCGATTTGTACTTCACCGAAACTGATGGTCCGCGAAATCATATCTACCGACATAACTTTAAAACTGGTGCTGTTAGTGTCGTTGCCACTAACTTTGAACATCCCAACGGTAAGTGGTTACTCAAGACACACTTGCATCGAATTTTGTGTTTTTGATATAAACTACCTAGGTATTGCCTTTGAACATGGTGGTAAGTTTGCCTACGTCACTGACAGCGTCATCCCTCGCGACAACAAGACGTTGATCTCCTCCACCATTTTCGGTTTCGACGTGAACAAAGATGGCATGTTTGTAAACCAAAGGGTATTTGCCCATGTTCCATGTTATATCGCCGATGGTAAGTCACATCTGCCATTATCCAGCTGCCCATGAACTAACAAAATAAATACAGGTGTTCAACTTCGTGCCAGGAAGCATGTTTTTGCTGGATGTGGAGACGGCGTCCACGTTTGGAACAAAAAAGGCAAGTTCATCGGCAAGATCTATACTGGAACTCCTGCTTCCCACCTCCAGTTTCTTGATGAGTGTACAACGCCACGTAGAAGAGGGGAGGGAAGGCTGGTAATCACTGGACGTGACAAGCTGTTTTATGCTGAAGTTGAGTCTCAAGGGTACCAGTGGAATGAATAGGATGACGCTGTAGTTATCTAGAGCACAATACCTATCTTACTTTGCCTAGTTGCCTTTCAGTACACTAAGAACACTGTCATAATAAAGGGTTCACGCTATACAATGATTCACGTTGATTACCAATCTTCTCAGCACGATTGTTATTATAACCTTCGTGTGATTTATAGCTTCGACGACCTATGTGCGAGTACCCAGCAATGAAAGCAGCGACAAGAGTCTGAATTAGAATAAATGGAGCTAGTAGATAATAAACATCATTTAAACCTGCAGAAGCGGCGCACCCAAGGTGATGAAACTGGCGAGAATTTACAGTAATCTCTCGGCGGCACATGAAACTCGATGCAGTTAGCAAAATGCACATTCGTGTAATTTCTGGTAATTTCCATTGCTATTCGATGGTTGGCTAGAATATTCTAGAAATCTGACAGTCGTTTTAGCTCAAGGCAGCACTTACGGGTCCGAGGGTCCGATTGACCGAATATTGACATAAAAGAAATTGTAATTCATCAGATAATACAGATCAAGATATCCAGTACTCTATCACTTCCTCTTTCTATCCATTTCATCAATTGAACGTCTTCACAATGACGTCCCTTCCTTTCAGCGCTCCTCCATGGCCTATCCCCGTATCAGCAAATCTCACTGCCTCCACCATCTCCGTTCCTGATGACGACATCGAGAGGCTCAAAAGTCTTCTCAAATTATCACCTATTGCCAAGTCAAACTTTTGGAATTATCGTCAAGATGGCCAATTTGGTCTTCCACGACACACTCTTATCGAGTTGATCAACTACTGGGCAAATGACTATGATTGGCGAAAATGGGAATCTGCTTTGAACGCCATTCCTCAGTTTAACATCAATGTCACTGATGATGATTCGAGAGAGTATAAGATCAACTTCTTGGCTCTCTTCTCCAAGAAGGCAGATGCGATCCCTATTTTGTTTCTGCACAGCTGGCCTGGCTCCGTTATCGAGTATCTCCCCATTCTTCAGAAGATCAAAGCTCAATACGACCCGGAATCTCTTCCCTATCATATCATTGTTCCGCATCATATCGGATTCGGCTTCTCTGATGCACCATCCCCCGATAAGAACTTCGGGTTTTTCGACAACGCACGTCTCATGTCCAAAATGATGCATGCCCTTGGCTTTGATAAGTCAGGGTATGTCACCCAAGGTGGAGATCTCGGTGGCTGGACAGCACCAGCCATTGCAAACATTGATCCAGCCTGCAAGCTTGTCCATATGAGCATGTTGAACATTTCACCTCCTGAAGGAGAGAATATTGAAGAAGGAATCAGAGATGGCAAGTATTCTGCTGATGAAGTCGCAGCCTTCCAAAGAATGGCCGACTTTCCTAAGAAAGAAATGGCTTTTGTCCAACTCGACGGTACAAAGCCAGCTTCAGCAGGGTATATCTTTGCAAGTAACCCCGTCGCACTTCTGGCATGGATAGGAGACAAGATGCACAGATGGTCTGACGAAACACCTGACAAAGACATCATTTTAACCAATGTCGCTTTGTACTGGTTCACGGGTTGTTACCCAACGTCCATCTACGTTCATCTAATGGTTACCAATGACCCTAACACCATGCTGGATTCGTGGAAGACTCTCAAAGTACCTTTGGGACATTCTTGCTTCAAGAAAGAGATTACGATTGCACCTGAGAGGTGGATCAAGCAGACAGAGCAGGTCAAGTGGTATCGTATGCATGAGAAGGGGGGTCATTTTGCTGCGCTTGAGGAGCCGGATGCCTTGTGGAAGGATATTAAGGATTTCATTGGAGCGTTTTGGGAGAAGAAGCGAGCTCCATTATCCTAGGTGGTGGATATCGAGTATACTTTAGATACTGCCGTCACATGGGTTCTGCTAGTCTGGATAGTTTGTCTCGTTCCTGTAATTTAATCCTACCTCGGCCCCAAATACTCTCCGATTGGCCTCCTCAAGATCATTCATTATTGGCTCTCTTACTATAATGACCACTTCACTCTCTCACTTCTTGGCTCTGGTTTGTCCGCATCAAATTCGGCACCTGTTTGCCGGACTAGGGTAGCAGTAAGGCCCGATCCATGAATACCCCTGGCCCTTGACCCCGGACGGCGATGGCGCCGATCAATTTACCCCGCGAAGTTGCAGAAGCGAGCGAATAAGGCTTGGCATTCTGGGCACCTGAATAACTTATTGGGGTCACGAATCGGTGCTCGGAAGTTCGTATACGGAAATGGAATGTACCTAATTAGGAAAGTGAGTGACTCTTCGTCTGATGTTTGAACGAGATGGATATTATGTTCTGGTCGGACTTCTATGTGGGTTGGTGTATAAAAGGCCTTGATAATCTCGTCTGAAGAAACAATGTTTTCTTGCATCTTCAATCATATTACCGGCGAAAGATCTTCACTTCTGGTAGTCTTCTTACGCGTCTGTTCCTGGGGTTTTCAGCGTCATCATGCTCCTACAAAGCGTCTTCGCTCTTGGTCTCGCCACCACTGCACGTCTCGTTGCAGCTGGACCATGCGATATCTACAAGTCAGGCGGAACACCCTGCATCGCCGCGCATAGCACCACCCGTGCCTTGTTCGATAGCTATAACGGCGGACTCTACCAAATCAAGCGTGCCTCAGATGGTTCAACTACCGACATCAGACCTCTTTCAGCAGGTGGTGTCGCAGCTTCCTCCGCTCAAGACTCCTTCTGCAGTGGAACAACCTGTCTCATCACCATCATCTACGATCAGTCTGGTCGAAGCAACCACTTGACTCAAGCTCCTCCTGGAGGCTTCAAGGGTCCTGAGGCTAATGGCTACGATAACCTGGCTAGTGCCGATGGTGCACCAGTTACTCTGAACGGGAAGAAGGCTTACGGAGTTTTCATTTCACCCGGTACAGGCTACCGCAACAACCATGTTAGTGGTTCAGCTACAGGCGACCAGCCAGAGGGCATTTACGCCGTTCTTGACGGAACTCATTACAACGGTGGTTGCTGCTTTGACTATGGTAATGCTGAGACCAGCAGTACCGACACTGGCAATGGTCACATGGAAGCTATCTACTTCGGTGACAATACAGTCTGGGGGTCTGGTTCTGGCAGTGGACCTTGGATCATGGCTGATCTTGAGAACGGTCTGTTCTCTGGAAAGAGCCCCAAGCAGAACACTGGCGATCCAAGCGTCAACCATCGTTTCTTGAGTGCGGTTGTGAAGGGCAAGCCTGGAACCTGGGCCATCCGTGGTGGTGACGCTGCATCTGGTGGCTTGTCGACCTTCTACAACGGAGCCTACCCTGATGGTGGATACAACCCAATGAAGAAGGAAGGCGCTATTATTCTTGGCATTGGTGGTGACAACAGTGTCGGAGCACAGGGAACCTTCTATGAGGGAGTCATGACCTCTGGATTCCCATCAGACGCCACTGAGAATTCTGTCCAGGCAAACATTGTCGCCGCCAAGTATGCTACTGCACCAATGACAAGTGGACCTGCTATGTCCGTAGGATCATCTGTTTCACTCAAGGTCACTACATCTGGCTACACCGACCGATCCCTCGCACACAGCGGCTCAACCGTCAACACTCAAGTTGTTAGCAGTTCAAGCAGCTCTGCGCTCAAGAAGCAAGCTACCTGGACCGTTCGAACCGGCTTGGCCAATAGTGGATGTGTTTCCTTTGAGTCAAACGATACTCCTGGTAGTTTCATCAGACATTACAACTTCGTTTTGGCACTCAACAACAACGATGGAAGCAAAGCGTTCAAGGAAGACGCTACATTCTGTCCTCAGAAGGGTCTCAACGGCAAAGGCAACGCTCTTCGATCTTGGAATTATCCTACAAGATACATTCGACACTACAACAACAATGGTTATGCTGCAAGTAACGGCGGTGTTCATGATTTCGATGCTGCTAATAGTTTTGTGGATGATGTCAGCTTTGAGATTGCTTCAGGCTTTGCCTAAAGAAAGGCGAGGGCCTCGACTGACTTGCATGGAGGTGACATAACACTTCAAACCTGGAAGACGATATGGAGGCCGATGTTCTTAAACAAATAAAAATACCTGAAGGTGTATATAATTTTAGGCAAGATTTAAGTAGTTCTAACTCTATTCAATAATCACACTTAAAGAGATGGACTGGCGTCTGATGTTTTGTGTCCCTAGTGCTTGTCAAATTGATGATAGGGTAGTTGAGTTATACCGCTAACTAATGGCACTAATATCTGACCACTTCGGAATTAATACCTCAAAACAAGTGATCGCTTCCAACTTCCACCGTAATTTTACGTCCATGCCTAATATCGATCGACTGTCCAGACTATGGATTCTTCTGCTTCATCCATTTTAGCAACTCAAGCCCTCAAATATGGGCTTCATTCATGCTCTCACTGTCAGACTCTTGTTCTTGATTTGACCCAAATAGACGAATTGCGCAAGGAAATCGAGGTTTCAGATGCCGGCGATGTCTCTTGGTCTTCTAGCCCGTGGCCAGAAGGCTTTCGAAATTTTCGCAGTACAGAGAGACCAAGCTTAGGCTCTTATAGGTTTGAGTTTGAAGATGTCACAGCTGCATCGGCTGGGTGTCCCTTCTTCGAGAAGTGTTTAGAAAGGTATCGTTTCCGGGATAAACCTTACAGTGCAATACTGATTGTCTACTTCAAACTCTACCCTTTAAAATGCCTAGCTCAATGGTGCATAAAAGCGCCTGAAGAACGAGTCCACAGTCTGCTGGATATCACTACGAGAGAGTTCAATGTCAGAATTCCTAAAGGTAGCACGTGTTGGAGTTCTAACAGGTGCGATGATTGCTAATCATTTATTATCGGTAGACAAAGCAGCCAGGATATTGGACAACGAATGTTCGGGTCTTATGCTTCCCCTATGCATTGATTCTGAGGAGGTGTTTTCGCGTGCCCGAGGGCAGCTTGAAACATGCATAGCAAAGCACGATGAATGCAAACAAAGTGGCTCACCTCCATGTCGTCTTATTGATGTTGGCCACGGATTTGAGAGCTCAATAAAATTGGTAGACACTGATTCCCTCCAAAACCCAGTCTGGGCTTCTCTATCATATTGTTGGGGTGGACCACAACCAGCTCAATCTACAACTCGCAATATTGAGGATCGTTATGCACGACTTGAGCTATCCGAGCTTCCTCTGACTATTCGCGATGCTGTCCACGTCTGTCGAAAGTTGCGGATACCCTTTCTCTGGGTAGACTCAATCTGCATTATACAGGATGATGAAAGGACAAACGAAGAGTCCGACAAGATCCGAGAACTGAGCAAAATGGCCGGAATATTCAAAGGAGCTATTGTCACCATTTCAGCGTCTTGTGCCTCATCAGCTGAAGCGGGATTTCTCCATGACAGGCAACCTTATCCCGATGGTTTAGCGCTGCCGATGCAAGATAAGGAGGGGTACGAAGTTGCTCAACTAATCGATGTCGATGTAACAGTCGAAGAGCCGATTGATTCCCGAGCATGGACTTTTCAAGAGCAAGAGCTATCCTCACGGATTCTTAGTTTTACGACTCACGCAATGCAATGGCATTGTAGACGCGAAGACTGTTGTATCTCAGAGGATGAGGAATATCAGAACCCCCTTACAGCGCCATCGTATCCCAGCGACGAAGATGCCTGGGAAAGGTTGATTCACCAATACTCCATGCGAAAGCTCAGTATACCAGAGGATCGACCGATCGCCATCGCGGCTGTAGCTCAGAACTTTATTGATGAACACCCCCAGCTCAGTCCTTCGGATTATATCGCTGGATTATGGAAGCCGCGGCTGTTACATGACTTGACGTGGTACTCATGCAATGATGGCTCGGTGGCTGAAATAACTGATAGACGGACAGGGCCATCATGGTCATGGACATCTACCCTCAGTCCTGTTAAGTGGACAAGTTATAACAGATATATAACACCAACAGCTGAAGTCATTGGATTCCAAATCGAACTCGCGAGTATCAAACTACCTTTTGGTGCTGTCAAAAGTGGAAAAGTTTCCTTACGAGGGCTCATGTCTCGTCAAAAGCAATCATTGTGTAATTGGAAACATGGAGATCACCTGGTGGACAACAGAGAACATGGACCAAGGTTTTGGCCCGATGACACAAATTCAACAGAGATGGATGTTTGGCTTTTTGAACTTGGGTGGATGGATTTCCGGGACGCTAGGCGTAGAACTGGCTTAGCAGTTCAACTAATCGGAAACAACGGAGACTTTCAAAGAGTTGGATTATACCAAGACCTTATTCCTATCAAGGAGAGTTGTAGAAAGGGTTGTAAGTGGTGCAGGCATAATGAGGAAAGAGACGAAAAGACTATCGAAATTATATAGACTCTGTTGAATAAAGACTTTTTGAGCAGCTACCAACACCGGTATTGCTCTCCAAATGCTACTCTGGCTACCTAGATCACGCCCAATTGGATCAGCCTTCAAGCAGGGAAGTGATTACAACTTTGCACGAGGGAGAGCTGCAAGCTCCTGGCTATCACTACTTCTCCAAACAGCCCCTACCTTGGGCTTACTTTCCTTCCACTGCCACTTAGGCTGGCTCTGCTTCTCTTCAACAAGAAGCTTATGAACGAACTGGCCGAAGATTGGAAGCATTTTGAACCCGTGTCCACTATCTCCGCTAAGAACTGCCAGGGTTGCGTTGGTACCGGGAACATAGTCAATGATGAAGTCGGAGTCATCCGTATCAGCAAACCAACAAAGATGTTGATCAATCAAAGGACGATCTGCTAGCTGAGGGAAGACTTCTCGCAGAAGTTGTCGGATGTGAGTTTCGTCCTCGAGAGGCATGAATTGCGATCCATCGAGGTCGGGAAATGGAATTGATAAGCCATCTTTGGAGTATGCATAGTTGGTGTAAGCACCGCCCATGTGGCAGAACTTAAGCTTCTTGGTTTTCATATCAGGTTCAAAGAAGAAGGCCAAGTCACGAACGTTGGTGACAGGGATGCCCTTAAGCTCAGCGGCTTCTTTATCTGTGAGCTGGATATGGGCGACGCCCCAGGCTCGGCCGGTCATCTGCTTGCCGATTCGTGGTAAGATATTGGCCGCATCAGCACCTAATGCGACAATCGTCTTGTCCGCAGTGTGAATAGTACCGCCTCGAGTTTTTGCACCTATGCACTTTGTCCCCTCTCGACTAGATGCATAGAGCAACGACTCGACTTCGCCGTCCTGCTTACCCAGACGGAACTTCACGCCCAGCTTCACACATTCCTCATAGACAGCTCTCAGAGCGTTGGCCGAGTGACCATAACCGGCAAGCTTGTTATGATAGCCGGAGAAGCCAGTGAGAGGGCCAGAGAACTTGGGAACGAGCTTCTTGATCTCTTGGCTATTTTTTACACGTGTAGTCTGACCATTGAATGCTGGGTTCTTCTGTAGTGACTGGAAATAGCTCTCAACTGCCCCCTTGGTGTTCTGAGCGGCTTTGCCGGATGTCACGTTGAGAAAGCCAGTTTGATGATAATGGGGAGTGTAAAGGGGATCAGATTGCCACTTTCGGATTGCATCCTGCATTTTGTTTAGCAAAAGCCCTTGGTCAATAGGAGTGCCCGGCTACTCACGAGCGCAAGTTGGGTATAGAAGTCATCGGCATACTCAGCGCGAATGACCTTGTTTAGATCATAAGCCGCAGAGAAGCGACTTGGGACATCGACGTCCTTTTCAAGGATTGTGATGTTCTTGTATCCTTTCTGAGCAAGCTCAAATGCTGTGGCAAGACCGAAGCAGCCGCCTCCGAGAATGAGGATTGACTGACTTGTGTTTTCCGCTGACATTATGTTCCGGTGCGTAGAGAGGCTGTTGTTCCAGGCGTAGGATGATAGCGGTGTCAATTGAAGCCTCCACTGGACGCCAAAGTAGTTATTAATATTTATTATATAAATGGACAAAACAATTCAAGAGGAGGGGAGATGTGAGTCCAGTTAAGAATTTATTCTAGAAGAATGGCTGGGATCGGGTCATGATCCGATATCGCTAAACATCCTGCGTCAACAACGCTGAGGAAGAAGTCCTCTGGTTGGACAAGACAGCTAAAGTTCTAGTTCCACTCACGAGGACCGCGAGAATCGGTTAGCTTAGCCGCCAAAAGAGACGTTGTCCGCCACCAGCAATCACTCACCTCCACTGATTGGGGGTATCCCCGCCTCACCGGATTATACCCCGGATTGTTATATCACCTGGCCTTGAGTTCAGACCGTTGAACAGAACGCGTAAAAGAGAAAGACGTACACATGCTCCGAACTCGCAAATTCAGCCTGAAAGGTCTGCATATTTTCTTTATGCACGGCTCTGTTTCCGAGGTTCAGACATGGGTTTGATTTGCAAGTCCTCCAACATCAACGGAAGCCGTCCCGAACATCGTAAGTGTCGGCCCCACATGATGTGACGCCTCTATCATTAGCTGATAGATCCCCGGCCCCTTCTAGAGATTATTCTTGTATCTGAACTGAAGATGCTAACTTTTAAGAGTTGTACTAAGATCAATGTTTGTCAGATCCTATGCTGCAACAATGCCGTACCTCAATAAGCCCAAAGAAGCACCAATAAGAATGGCTAAAGGCGGTGCGACACCAAAGAAACGACATCCAACGAAAGCAGTTGCAGTTACAACAACCCACCAAGGATCATCAGCCAAACTTTTGCCTGATTGAAAGCCCTGATCTATATATCCAACCTGCCAAATCCGATAAACAGCTGTGTAAATAAGTCCAACAGCTCCAGCATTAACACCCCTCATAGCAGATTTGACCCAGCGTCTAGATCTCACCACTCCCCAAACCCCCATCGTCCCATGAACGAGAACCATTCCTGGAACAAAGATACCTATATAAGCTATCAAAGCCCCCGCAATAGCAGGGTATCCGTTATTAGCCGCTGTCAAGCCCCCCAGAAAAACAGCAAAGTTAAAGTTTGGCCCCGGGAACGCCTGAACAATGGCGAGGCCGATTAGAAAGTCACGCGGTGTAACCCATCCCTCGGCAACGATATACTCGCGGAGGAGGGGAATTACCACGGGACCACCGCCAAAGATGATGGTTCCGGCGAGGTATAAGTTGGCGAAGAGTTTGTAGAGGAGGGGAGCTTTGGGCAAGGTTCGAAGAGCGACTATGATGATGAAGCTGACCAGGAAGACCGCGATGATGGTAGCGCCGGATTTCCATGAGAAATTCAGGCGGTATTCTTGGGGGATGGTCCGTGGCTCAGAGTCCCTTGGCTCAGAAGCTACTCCTTCGCGAAGAGCAATGGTCGAGGTATTTGCGTTGCTCTCTGCGCCATTCTCAACGCCCTGGCTATCTTCTGTCCATGTCGAACCCCCCCTTCTCACTCTCAGGAAAGCATTTCTAACAGCTCGGACTGGGCGATGAAGCCATCGGTAGTCGTAGACAATAGTACAGCACCCACTTATAGCGATAAGCAAAGGAAAATACCACAAAGCATTGTACAAGAGTCCTGCTCCAGCGGTTATCGAAAGAACGAGTCTTGTAGGCTGGTCGGTAATTGCTTTCTCTGAGAGTTCAACTCCAGCCATAGCAATGATTCCAACTGTCGCAGCATTCAGGCCTGACAGAAGAGCGTATACGGCATGGGGTAGAGTATCTCCAATGTCAGAGACTCCGATGGAAAGCGCAAACATGCCAAGAGCTCCAGGTAAGCTATTCGTGGATAGTCAGTCAAGACATCAATCTTAAAGGCAGAATTGGTTGTCTACCTCCAGATGAGAAAGGCCAGTATAGCTTCAAATACGCCTCCATGAATCAAATTGATGCAGAATAGCATTTTAGTGCTCGCAGGTCCCGAGATAGCCTGAGAGATACTAAATACTTCTTGATACTGGCCGTTGTTAGTCTTTGAACCTTGTGAATTTGCGATGAAAACTCACAATTTGCTCATCAATCCATGCCAACTTGGTAACAAATTTGTCATGAAGCTGCGACTGTCAGTGATGGCGTAAGAAGAAGAGGAAGATTATTTGCAGACAATTTTGAAGTGAACTGGTGGTCCGCCGAATGAAGTAAATCCCAGCAGCCAATTGACCTTGAGCGTCTGGAGACCGCGATCTGCGGCTCGACGCATAGCGTGTTCCCAACCGCCAACGACCATAGTGAGCGTGTGTACTATGAGGGTCTTGAAGATGTGTGAATCATGAGGAACACAGAGTGGAGCTATCATTAGCACTGCGTTTCTGTTCGCACCTTATATTGGAGTCATGTCGCGTCATTGGGCCTAAGCCTCTTTCATCTCTGGGCTGCATTGACATGCACCAATCACGATTAGGGAGTGTCAGGTACCTGTTCTCTCACCATGATAAGTTAAACGCTTGCGGTCTTCAAGCTAACCACGGCGTTATTACGTCCGATATTGTTACGTCCGATATTGTTGTAGAGACTAGGTTGACTTCCAATCTCATCCTGTCTATTCGACACGTGCTACACCAAGCCTATAGACATACATTTTTGAGTAAGAATTGTTCCCTGCGCCTCTTGATGTCTCATTGCCCGAGTCATCAGAATTCGTAAACAGGTAGCTCTTCTTCCGCTGTACTTTTTAATAACAGCTGAAACCTTTGGAAAGAAACACCTCGTTTTTTTAACTCTGTTTCTGTAAGTCGCGGGTCTTCCCATATAATATGAGATCGTCGTAATAGGGATTGCCAGCTGAGGCCGAATCCATCAATCAACACTTCCTCAAATCCATCAGGCAAGGGAAAATCGTCCAGCCGCGGGTCAGTATAGCGAAGAGGATGTCCTGTCTGGTAATAGCACCATATGCGTTTGCTTAGGGTCCCATAGTCTTTCCCAGTCACGAAAGTCGTCTCCAAGAATTGCTTATCTTGCGTCGAAGTCAGGGTGATATGCAGGTCCAACTGCGGCATAAGAACCTGGACTGGTCTGTCTCCGTAGAATGACTGGGTGTTTGCATCCAGGAACGGCAACGAGCATGTCGCCCTTTCGGCTCTCTGGGGGAACATGGATGAAGCTTCCGTTGACAGTCTCTGAGCAACCACTTCTTTCACGTGTAGTAATGCTATCAAAGTAAAGGATATCACTTTTCCAAGCCTTATTATCGTTTATAGGGTCTTCAAAATCGCTCGTCAATCAATTCCGTATCCGGTTTCGCCATTCTTCTAGATAGTGAGGCCTTGAGGTTAATCGGGGCTGAAGCTTGAAAGTTTGAAAGTCTCGAATTTTTCCACAATTCAACATCATGATCAGCTTCTTGGGGTATTCTTCATCACCTATTGATTCATCAGAAACCAAGCCCTGGATCACATTGATCATCAGCTGACAATCATCGCCGCCTCGGTGTGCAGGGCCCAGCCATATGATGACACTCTTGGCATTGCGGTACACGTCCGCCATAATCCCAACTTGGGAAGATCGCTCCGAGATATTCTGTTGATCAATGCAGATGGAATCACACCAGACGATGCGTCGTTTGGTGCGATGTCGGAGGACTCGTAGAGCGGGGGTCATTCCCCTAAGCCACCTTAAATACTACAGCATATAGGGCTACGAAACATCGAGCTTACTCTAATTACTTGGTGTCACAAAATGGATAAACAGGGTTAGAATATACAGATTATCGTAAAAAGAAATAGGTATTTTAGCTGAGCTCAAGCTACAAAACGTGTACGAAGAAAGAAGCCAAGTAAAGACCGTATTCAGTACAAGGCCATCTCCATTGTATATCTTCTTCTGGTTCGAATCAACTCGAAGAGATGTGTTATCTGCTTCCACCCAAGCTTAGGCAGCAACGAGAACCTCAGGCTCACCGTTGGAGTAGGGAACACAAACCCTTCCATTACCATCAGCCTGGACACTACCCTGTCCAAACACCTTGTTCCAGCGCTTGTTACTCTTTCCAGTGTCGAAACACTTCTCTCCGGAGTAACCCTGGCCGCGATTAATAGTAAGAACAATGAGGTTACCGTCCGCACGACTCCAGGCATATGTGCTATCACCAGACATAAGATGTTTGTGATCGTTGTTCCGAAGACCGCCAACAGCCGAGCGGGCTGCTGAGAGACGCTTGATGTGCTGGTAGAGGTCATGGTTGGTGTTGAAGCCACTTCGCCAGAGATCTTCTCGGTTAGCGGGGTCGTTGCCTCCGGCGTAACCCTGCTCGGTTCCATAGTAGACGATGGGAATACCTCGGGCAAGGATGACGTATGCGAGAGCGTTCTTGAGGAGAGCCTTGTCGTTCTTCTGGCTAAGCCAGCGAGCGTTGTCGTGGTTGTCGATGAAGGTTCCAAGGATAGTGGGGTCAGGGAACTTCTGGCTGATCTCCTCGTGCATCGATACAATGTCACTGGGCTCACCCTTCTGTTGGTAGAAGCGGTTCATGGGGTAGTAGATAGCGTAGTTCAAGAGTCCAGGCATGACTTGAGCGTATCCGGAGAGATAATCAGGGTTTCCATCCCAAACTTCACCAATGGCATAAACACCAGCGGCTTGCTGGAACCCAGGCCAAAAGCCCTTTTCAACATGCTTAACGGTGTCGATGCGGATACCGTCGAACTTGTACTCGTTGACGAGCCACTTGACCCATTTGTAGAGGATCTGTCGGATGTTGTCGCTGTCAGTCTTGAGATCGGGAAGGCCAGCAATTTCACACTGCTCAACGCTGCTCTGGTTGTCATAGTCGATGTTACATGGGTTGTGGTATGAGCTTTGCTGGTTGAGAGGCTCGGGTTTGTGGTCTTGGATTCCCTTGCCCATATGGTTTGCCACGACATCGGCCATGACGTACATGCCCTACAGAAGGAAGTCAGCGCCCATCATCTTGAGAGAGGGTATCTTTGGTGGTTTCCGATCGATCCGTAGAGGACCAGAAGATAGATCGGGGCTAACCTTGTTATGAGCAGAGTTGACCAGACTCTTCAAGTCATCGGCACTTCCATACTTAGGGTTAACCGAGTAAAGGTCCTTGGCCCAATATCCATGATATCCTCCATCGGTATCTTACGCATCCCGTTAGCTATTAATCTCACACATTCAAGTAGTACTTACTCTCAACAACAGGAGTAATCCAGATAGCATCAAAGCCCATGCCCTTGATATAATCAAGCTTGGACTCAAGACCCTTGAAAGTGCCACCACAATAATTTCCGAGGTTTCCGCAAGAGCCGCCTCCGTTATCATCAGAGTTTCGCGCAATACGGTCAGTAAGTGCAAAGTAGATATTTCGCGACTTCCAAGCGTTTGCATCCGCAGCCAGCGAAAGCGTACTGCAACTGGCGATGAGAGCCGCTGCGAGTTGGAGGAACTTCATACTGAACAGAGACGAATGGGGAGAAGATTGATGGTGATAAGAAAGTTCAAGACATGGTGGGACAAAGGCCTTTTATCTTAAAATTGTTCAGTGTTGATGATGGGCTGTATAGTATGTTTCGCATAGGTCGAAGGATTTAATTAAAGTGTTATAGGTTGAAGGAGGAAGGATTCGCTTGGCTAGTACCATAGCGGGTTAACATCAGATCAAGAGCCCGAATAAGGCACCGATGAATCAAAAACATCAGAGTACGAGGATTGTTTCTGATTGGTTGATTCTGCGGGGTCATGTCATCAAAAGCTGGGGTGCACGAGCGTTTGAAGTTAAGACAAGCCTGTCTGACCTGGACCTAGGCTGTTACTGTAGACTGTCTAGGCTGATCATCCTAAACAAGGATACAGCAGATGACTTCCACAAACAACTCTATCGGGCCGAAAGATTGCATCTGGTTGGTGTCAGTTGACAGGCGGAGTTTCCGCGTGTTCCCTGTCGCTTATCATGCATCGCATACACATACATCATACTTGCAATTAATTCTGTTCCTGAACATGTTACCAGACCCATTTATCATCTGCCCATTTTGTTTCACTCTTCTTTTCCAGCTGTTACCTCCCTATTATGCTCCGGAACTTTCTAACCGTAATGCATACTAATACAAATTTGGTAAAACTTCCATTATGTATATGTCTTGGCTATATAAGTATGATCGCTCGAAAGAATTCTATTCTTGATGCTCGTGAGTTTATTCTGCACGTTTATTCGGGCCGTTCCCGCACGTGGATGTTGACTTGGGGATATTGGGTTGTATTTGAAGAATGTTTAGCATACATCCTCGGTTGAAGCCCCGGATTCTGACCCCGGATTTTCTATGTTTTGCAGGTATTGTATGCTTTATTCAGTGTATGATCTCCCAGAACTTCGTGTCAAACGGCGAAATTCGGTCCTACTACCTTGATCTCACCAAACCATCGACATTTCTCCGCGATGCAATAATCACTAGTTCCATTCTGGCATCAATTCCATGACTAGTTCCCTTCCGGTATCTATTTCCATCAATATAAAGCAACTGAGGTTTTTAAAATCCGTCACATTTGGAATTACGATGGCTTCATGCAAGTTTGTCACCGCCGGTGAAGCACCGAGCCTGACTTTGACTTGTGAAGACTGGTGATGATTCTTAGTCATTGCATTCAACCATCGCCAAGACAATTCTGGAGAACAAGCTTTTTCAACCATATCTGGTGCTGATCGTCATGGAAGATTGCCGAGGTTCCCTCCCAAACTGAACGCCATGGCCGAGTGAGGTAGTAACCCGTTATTCCAAACTTCAACCGAAGGGATTTTTGATAATTATCAACGGCGGTGAATATCGTGTCCCGACGCAAACATGAGTTGGGACCCATTTATGCCATCTTTTGACATCATCAGAACAACACGAGGTCTTTTCCTGTCTGCTTGGCGAAGATATCCCATCTCATGTCGCCACCATTCTTCCAATAATTTCTCATGAAGTCAAGCACGTTTTCATAAGTTCCTAAGCCGCGGCTAGCCATGCCCTCCATTCTCTCTACAACGATAGTTCGCTGTTCGTGGGTCGTTGATTCACATCCTGCTGAAAGAAGTGGCCATGGTAGTTGTGCATATACTCGAGACTGCTTGTCAATCTTTCCCAGTGACTCAATAATCGAGTTTACCGCACTCTGCACTTTGACATGATTCTTTGGCAGCTCGTCAACCCTTCTGTAAAGACACAGCAATGTTGCGTCGACGAATAGCTTATGACTGCTTTCTAGCTCTGTTCGAAAGACCAAGTCTTGCACTGCTGGTGCTTGCTTGCTTCGAAGCTTGATCAACTGATCTTCAAGGTGGCGAGCCGATGCCTTCCTTGATAGGTTCTCACTTTGCCATGGGTCTGCCGCTTCTATGTCGACACAACTTGATTCAGATAGCTCACAGGCCTTATTCAGTGCAGTCACAAACTCTCTGGAGAATCCGGATGTGACGTCTATACGGCCCAGGTCCGGCATACATGTCAAAAGATAGTCCCAGTCGATGAAACCTCTTCTCTGTCTCGTTGGCAAAGGAAGTCCCGAGAGCCTGTTCATCAGCAGTAGATGAACAAGCCACTTCAAGCTCAACCACCACAAAGGGTCCAAACTGTATCGAGCCTTGTCACGCTGAACAAGATGTAATGCTCCGTTAAGATGCTTGCGAAATGTTGCTGTGTCCCCTGCACAGACGCACGTTGTAGCTAGCATTAACGTAGTGGGAAGTATAGTCACACTCTGGGTCACAAATATAGGAGCTGCTATCACTTCGCGTAGTTCCTCCAGGCAGTCAACCGTTGCCATGATTGCTGTACTCCGAGAAACTGGGTTACGTGCCTTTCTGAAGAGTTGGCTGCTACTGGCCGCAACCATAGCGCTCAACATACAGGAGCTGTTATTGACCGCCGGAAGTATTAAGCCTAATGCTTCATCTGGCTGTAGCGGAAAGTATACTCCTGCAGTATGGGTGACAAAGTGTTGGAAATAGAGTCGCTGCGGATCACTCCGCAGGGTAGGCATGAATGATAAGGAACAAAAGAGGCTGGACATCGGTAGATTTTGTGTAAGGTCATCTGAATGGCCCAGAGTATTTTGCTGTGATAATGAGTAAGGAGAAGTTTCTGAAGTATCAAAGAGCGGTATGTGTTCATCGGCAAACATAATCGAAGGGGAATTTAGAGATATTGAGTTGTAGACAACGACCGAACTATCATGAAGGTTTTGCTGTGGTAGGGTCTGCAACTATAAATTATCGTTAATACGATATCTATTGTGAGATACTTCAATGATTAGCACGGTTACACCACATACTGGCTTCTCCTTGGATGTCTTCGGCTTAGCAGCTCTAAACGTTTTGACGCTCAACTCATACGAGCATAAGTGAGGATACTTATAACATCGTGAGCATGCCGGCTTCTTCTCATCACACTGGGATACGAGTCAGAAATTATGAATCACATTGACAAGTTTCATACCTTGGCCTTCTTCCTCTTGCATTCGGTGCATCCTGAACGTCGTCTTTGGCATGACTCCATTGAACTTCATCTCCCTTCACCGAAGCAGTTGTAAGGTCCGTTTCAAACAAATTAAAGACGAGAAATGATGATTTTGTGAAGTTTAGGTCGGGGAATTATGGTTTTGAGCAGAAAACACACTGAGAAGTAAAGGGTGAGTGAGATAAGGAGAGAGAAATGAATGGATGAAACCCCCGCGTAAGATTGCCAGGGCTGATAAGCCAGTGGGGACTTCCTCATTCAGCCAATCATCAGTCATGTCTCGTTTTTGTCCTTGGCGGAGGGATTTTCCATTCCCCCGTCACGAAACCAGATTCGGTACGCGACTAACCTTAGATTACGCTTCCAAACAGAACCAAGCTAAGATCATTCTGACGGCTCACTCTGGCATCGAGTCTGCCATTGTCACGAGACAGTATGGTTCCTCACTCAATCAATCCACGTTTCGAACCAGGTTAAGCGCGTACCCGCGTCATTCATTTCCCACCATGCCCGTCGATCAAGAGATATACGACATTGGCCAAGAATCCCTTACAATATGGAATTACAACAAACTCTACGTCTTTCACACACATGTAATACCAGCAAAGAAAATCGGCAAACAACACAATGCGAAACTCTTCTTCAAGCTTGAGACCCAACAAGTAACCGGGTCATATCACTTCCGCGGTGCAATGGCCAGAATGGCTGATAATCCCACCAAAAGGCCATTCATCACCGCGTCGACAGGGAACCATGCTATCGGCGCTGTACTTGCGGCGATTGCTCTCGGAGTGCGGATTACTATTGTGATTCCTAAAACAATTGAAGCTCATAAACTTGAGAAACTCAAGCGCTATGGTAATGGTACTATGATAATCAGCCATGGCGAAACCTTGAACCAGGCGAGAGCTTTTGCAAATGACTATGCTCAATTATCCGGATATACTTATTTCTCACCCTACGATGATCATCATGTCATCTGCGGCCTGGGAACTATTGCAGTCGAAATTCTACAAGATTTTGAGCGCAAGAATCACCCAATCCACAACATATTTGTTCCCATGGGTGGAGGTGCACTCATAAGCGGAATCGGCTGCTTCACCAAAGAAGCAAATCGCCTTTTCGGAAAAATGAAACCGCAAGTTAAAGTCTGGGGTGTTGCCGCTATAAACTCAATGGCTCTCGCAGCGTCGTTATCTGCTGGTCATATGGTTGAAACAGAGACTCTCCCAACGCTAGCTGAGTCCGAGTCGAATGACATCACTAGGAATGAACTTGCGTTCCATTTGGCGAAGAAAGCGGTTGATCATGTTGTTCCGTGTACAGAACAAGAGATCCTGGTTGCGTTGAGACAACTTGCTTTGCAGGAAAAGCACTACGTTGATGGGTTTTCGGCGTTGGCTCTTGCAGGGTTTAATAAAGTTGCTCATAGACTGGCGGGTGAGACGAGTGTGGTTGTGCTGTGTGGTGGGAATTTTGATAGGAACAAGTATTGGAAGATGGTGTATGGTGTTTGATGATTCATGTGAACACTGGTGCTTGTCACTGAGTAGGATATCTTGAAATCCGATGTCTTTTGTCGCGAAGCGAGCTGAACAGCGTCTATGGGGAACGGGTCTTTTTAAAAGACCCAATAACTTCGGCTTATTAAATTGGGACTTTGTTCTTTGTCTAACGGCATACGTTCATTATTCCAGACTGCAGTCACTTCGATGCGGCTCAGGTGAACAAGCGCCGAACATTGCACTTGTTCATCCATTCAGGCTACGAACAGTATCATCTTCGAATAGCCCATTTGCAACCATATTTACAATGATTGTCGTAGTTCTACATGAGATATCTGATTTAATGGCATTACATCGATATATAATAGTAGGAAGCGGCATTCCCGACATCTCGCCTGTTATCTTTGTCATGGTTGGTTCAGCAGCATTTCTAGCATGAGTCAGTAGAATGACTGTCAGTCTGGCTGTCATTATGTTTGAGTTGATGGGAGAAGTCAACTTTATTCCTCCCAGTGAACTGGGTGGCTGATGCGAGTAGTGCCGATGGTGTTTATGATCTGGCGCAGCATCTACAAAGCCATCCATTCTTCAAGGCAGAAAACGCTATCAAGCTGGCCAAGCAGTTCGAGATGATGAAGGAACTGCCACTGTAAATGTCTTGGTCCCCGCGAGTGCCGTCGGCAAGGCCATTGTACCTGTTGGTGCCAACTATCGAGTCGCCATCTCAACTCTCCGAACAAAACTATCTCGTCTTCAAAGTCATGGGCTTACCGATTCGGGTCTGGTCTTTGTTGATGAATCAGGAATCTGTCATGGTTATATTTCACAGTATAGCCTGGAGAACGCATTGCAGTTGCATCAGAAGACGTATGGTATTGGGGAACCGTCTGAGATTCATATCCTTGAGGGACCTATGGCTGAATGCATTGATAGAGGCCCATTGAATATATCCTCAAAAGCGCCTTTGGAGTACGCCGTGTAACTATTTGGAAAGCTTGGGATCAGCTACTTGTTGGTAACTCAGGAAGATACAGCCAAGGTGTTGGGAGTTGTTTCTACAAAGCAGATGATTTCTTTCTTTGTCAAGTAACGATAGATTCAATTTTTATCAACAATTTTGTATCGAGACTCACTCAGCCAATCTCTCAGTGTGTTTGGAATCACATGGAACTTACTTGTCGAGCTCGGTCAGAGTGGCAACTTAATGACCCATTGAACGGGAGAAACGGCATTTTGAATGCGGCTTGTTAGTGCTTAAATTCCAGTATGTAGTCTAGTAGCTAGAAAACTCCTGTGGCGCACTAATGATTTCAGCAATACTATTGACTACAGTACTTCCGCGTATCCTTGGCTTACTTGGCTATGTCGTATACTATCCTCGACTTGGAAATAAATACGCGTACGTAAATGATATCCCAAACTTGTTTTCAGCATAGCGCTTTTATGCTTTCGCGGCTTCGGCAGATAATGCTCATTGTAGCAAATGTCAGTCCAGTGATGCTAGTACAGCCCTGTAAGCTGACTGCATGATCTTACTTGGGAAGATCCGCCGGTACTTTCGGCACTTAATACACCTTCAAACCCTAACTACCTTCGTTAGAGGGCAGGTCTGTACGTCATGTCTCGGCTTTGAGTCCCGCGGCGTTTTGTCGCGTCTATGCTTTAGTTAATTGCCGTGACCTTTTGCTGCTTAATTTGCATCAAAACGCTTTGCAATTAGCTACAGCTGGAGCTATGAATATTCTGAAGCATAAAGCACCTATATTTAACCTTTATAAATACTCAGGCATCTCCTAACCTTGGAACCAGACAATCAAAGAAAGCCTACTTCCAACACGATACATCTTCTATTTATAAACCAACTACTTTAACAGCAATCATGTCACCATCAACTCAAAGTTCTCGTGGTAAACGCCTCCTTCCATCTCTCGTCGATGAAATAGCGGCGACAGACCCAAATCGAATCTTCTACTCCATGGCAAAGACACAAGACCCCGCCAATGGGTTTCATGATGTAACAGCCGCTGAAGTCGCCCGCGGCGTGAATCGCTGTGCATGGTATTTCGAGAAGATCCTCGGCCGCGGACAAAACTTTCCGACTCTCGCATTCATCGGTCCTCAAACACCAATCTACGCCATCGTCGTTCTAGCAGCTATCAAGACAGGCTACAAACTTTTGCTTCTGTCTCCGCAGAACACTACCCAGGCAAATTTATCGCTTATGGACAAGACAGATTGTAATACCATCTTACTTCCTCATGTCTTGCCGTTCCCCAGTCTTGGAGAGTTGGTGGAGGCTGGGAAGTTGAAAGTTGTTGAAGTTCCTACGTTAGAGCACTGGCTTGAGGACGGACATGTAGAGCCATATCCCTTTAACAAAACATTTGAAGAAGCAAGAACAGAGCCGTTTTCTGTTATGCACACTTCTGGGTCGACTGGTATGCCAAAGCCCATCATCTGGACACACGGTAGAGTTGCGATGGATGATTCATACGTTGATCTACCATTGCATGGATATCGCGATACTTACTTTTCTATGTGTTCTGGCACGCGAACATATGCGGCGTTTCCTCTTAACCATGGAGTTGGTCTAACCTTGGTACTTGGAGCATCCATCTACTGTGGCTTCACACTCGTCACAGGTCCATTCCCGCCTACACCCGCGATAGTCGACAGCGTCCATAGACACGGTAATATTCAGCAGACTTGGCTTGGTCCAATGATGCTTACCAATCTCGCCAATAACCCAAAGTACTTAGAAACTCTAGGTCATCTTGATATGGTTCTCTACGGAGGAGGGCCCCTTCCAAAGGCAACAGGAGATGCCATTGTTTCAAAGACGACACTATTCAACTGTCTGGGAACAACTGAAGCTGGAGCCTTTCCAACCTATCTCTGCGACCCAGAAGACTGGGCATACCTTGAGTTTAGCTCTGTTACGGGTTCAGAGTTCCGTTACGTCGGAGATGGTCTATATGAGCACTTTGTCGTGCGCGACCCCAAGCTGTCTCAATACCAAGAAGTTTTCGAAATATTCCCAGATATTGACGAGTGGCCGTTGAAAGATCTCTATGCCAAGCATCCAACCAAAGAAGGTCTTTGGTTGCACCGAGGCCGAGCGGACGATATGATTGTGTACTCAACAAATCAAAAGCTAAGCCCACTCCGACTTGAAGAGATCATCAACTCGAATCCTGCTTTGAGCGCAGCTCTGGTGATAGGAAATGGCCGTGCAAAGACCGGTTTGTTGATTGAGGCAGCTGCTCCACCTACAAACGACATAGAACGGGAGAAGCTGCTGGATGAGATCTGGGAGTCAGTGGAAGCTGCTAATGATCTGGTTCTGGAAGAGCAGTTGAAGATTAGACGTGACATGGTTCTATTTACGGCTGCTGAGAAGCCAATGTTTCGAGCAGGAAAAGGGACTGTGCAGCGACAATTGACGGTGGATGCGTATACATCAGAGATTGATGCGTTATATGGAGCGGGTAACAAGCCTGAAGCAAACCCGTATCCAGAGTATGTTAACGGTGCTGCTGGAAGCTATGGGCTGAATGAAAACGGTCAAGCTAAATGAAGAAAAAAGGGCATAGAAGCATTGGCAGTACGAGCAGAATACTTATATAAACAAATGTTTATCTCGTTGACAGATGCCCTTGTAACTTCATATAGATGGCTTTATTTCTTAATTGCCATTTGAAAGAGAAGTCGGTTTCCATCGAATAGTAGCTGGTTCAATTTCCCAACACAGATATATATTGGTATAGGGTAACTAAGATGAAAGCTAACATTCCAGCGTCTGATCCAGTGGCTGAAACTAACGGAGCAGAAGCTCAGCCCATTCCATGGCACTTCCAACGGTCCTTTTGTTCTATCAACGGCACCTTTGAATGTAATTAAAGTGATAGATAGCTGCCTGGCGTTGCTTTCTCGGTGAATTATCATCTTGACTTCTTTAGCATCATCACCAACCAACCAATCATCTCGTCTAACCCCAACCATGGACATCCTTGCTACCGACAAGGAGCTTCATGTCAGCCCGGATGCCCCAAACCCACTAAACTATTTTTGTCAGGCAGATAATAAAGTTTCCTTGGCTGTCGCACACGAGTCAATCACCCAACCAACCTGAGACTCATGGCATGATCTTGAATGATACGACCTTTCCCCTTCCCCAGACCATGTCAAAAGGAATCGATAGACCATTTCCCCTGATTTTAAACGAACGACCTGCCATTCACGGCCCGCCCACGGAGATACCGTCTGCAGCGTGTCGATCCAAACGTCAGCGATTCGCT
Organism: Fusarium anguioides; assembly: GCA_012977745.1. Classification (NCBI taxonomy): domain Eukaryota; kingdom Fungi; phylum Ascomycota; class Sordariomycetes; order Hypocreales; family Nectriaceae; genus Fusarium; species Fusarium anguioides. The sequence goes on from JAALXK010000004.1 coordinate 29,648, forward strand.
AGCCCCTTGTATCCCCTGTCATACAATCATACATATTCCTCCCCTCCTCACAGCTCTAGTCCAGCATAGGAATAGCACAGCTGCACGTGCCGCGTCGCCACTTTGCTTATCTCCAGCTGGGGAAAATCTCGAATTTTATCAGGAAGTTTTACCTGATCTGTTCCATATCGCACGGCAGATGGCATGGCGTACCATCGCGAATTCGAAATGCACGCTGTGCCGAAAACACCAGCTATAATACTCACAGAAGATGAATCCCCCAATGCATTGCATCGTCTCATTCAAAGTTTCAGCCGTGCGCCGGCTAGACGGTCGGAAGATGACAGTCTCAGCAGTTACAATACCGTCAATGGACGGTTGTTCAACATGACGAAAGCGAATTATAATTCTGCGAATACAGCTCTTGCGAGGGAATTGAAAAATCGACATTTACAGATGATTGCGTTTGGGGGGTCAATTGGAACAGGACTTTTTGTCGCGTCGGGCGTGGCGTTATATCGCGGTGGACCAGTTTCATTACTGTTGGCGTTTATCATCATGGGAAGTATGCAATTCTTCACTATGCAGGCATTGGGGGAGTTATCTGTTGCGTTCCCAGTTGGAGGGTCTTTTGCGAATTATTCGACGAGATTTTTGGATCCCTCTTGGGGATTTGCTATGGGTTGGAAGTGAGTGAGACCTTGGTTGATGAGAGTGAGAGTGAGAGTGAGATGAGACTGACTTTTTCTTAGTTATACGCTCCAATATCTCATTGTTTTACCACTTGAGATTATAGCCGGGGCGTTTACGACGAACTTCTGGAATCCAAACGCCAGCAAGTCGATATTCATTGTCATCTTCTTCATTCTCATCCTGGGCCTTAACCTTTTGGGAGTGAAAGGCTATGGCGAGGCTGAGTTTATCTTTTCAGCTGTCAAGATCACAGCTATTGTCGGCTTCATGTAAGATAACCTCAACCTAACCGAACTAGCATTGGCACTGACAATCTCCAGTCTTCTTGGCATCATCATCAACATAGCAGGCGACCCAGACGGTGGCTACATCGGTTTCACCCACTGGCAAACCCCCGGAGCATTTCACAATGGCTTCAGAGGTTTTGCGAGTGTTTTAGTAACAGCAACATTCTCCTTCGCCGGTACAGAAATGGTCGGTCTCGCTGCAGCTGAAACGAGTAACCCGAAAAAGTCACTCCCCGCTGCCGTCAAACAAGTGTTTTGGCGGATCAACATCTTCTACATTCTCTCCATTCTTCTCATTGGGTTGCTTGTACCATACGATGAACCACGTTTGCTGGGTGCGAAGTATGCGTCTGATGCAGCGGCCAGTCCGTTCGTTATCGCTATTCAAATGAGCGGGTCAGAAGTTCTTCCTGATATCATGAATGCTGTTATTCTTATCTCTTTGATAAGTGTTGGAAATACAGCTGTGTACGCGTCGTCACGTACGCTTGCAGCATTAGCAGAGCAGTCGCTGGCTCCGAGGATGTTTGCGTATATCGACCGTACAGGACGGCCTCTTGTCGCCATTGTTTTTTGCGGTCTTTTGGGCTTGCTGGCCTTCACTGCAAACTCCAAGACTCACAACGAAATCTTCAACTGGTTTCTGGCGATCAGTGGTTTGAGTACCTTGTTCACATGGAGTTCCATTTGCGTTTGTCACATTCGCTTTCGCAAAGCATGGAAACTGGCAGGATACGACATCTCCCAGCTTGCATTTCATTCCCAGGTTGGTGTTTGGGGATCATACGTTGCCCTCGTCGCGTACGCCATCGTTCTCATCCTACAAGTCTGGGTAGCCATCTCACCCATCATACCAGACGATGAAGAACCACTGTCAAAGGCAGGAAGAGCCAAGAACTTCTTCCTCCAAATTCTAGCAATCCCTATTATCTTTCTCTTCTACTTTGTACATAAATTCTGGATGGGGACAACGGTTGTTCGGGATAAAGATATAGATATCAATACGGGACGACGATACCTCCAAGTCTGGAACGAGGAGGATGAGTTGGCAAGGAAGAAATGGCCGTTATGGAAAAGGGTATATAATCACTTGTGCTAACGTGTAAAATGACTTGGATTAGATTGTTTTTAATTAATGCGGCTTAAAAAAGCTGGTTTCTATTTCAGGCATTGGTTGCGTATTGGCGTATTTACGTATGGACTATGGAGTGTACGCCAGATGACTCACGGCCGAGCAGTGGGGCATTCCCGAGATACAAACTAATTTAAGTCGAGCCAATTATGGATAATCTGCATGAAAGCCTTATCTTAAAAGAAGGAGTCCAAGACAATATCAAACTCACAATTCACACCCTTCAACCTCAGATCATCAACATGTCTGACCACGGATTTTGGCAATATTTGCGCCTCAAAGTCATCATCTCATTAATTCGTCTGCTCAATCACGTCGGCACACACCGTTACTTCACCCCATCCGCGACCTGCAACCGCAAAGCCATCCGCATCCCATCCCGGGACCTTGGTCGCTTCATCGATGCATGGATCTATTATCCCAAAAACTACACCGAGAGTGAAAAGCGAGGTCTTCTCATTAACTGGCATGGAGGCGCTTACGTCCTGCCAAATTTGGGCATGGACCACCAATTCTGCGACAAGATAGCCGTTGAGAGTAATGTTCTTGTTCTTGACGCTGATTACCGGAAAGCACCGGAGTATCCTCTCCCCGGAGCTATTGAGGATGCTGAAGATACGTTCAGATGGGTTGAGAGTCAGGCAAGTATCTTTGATCTTGACAAAATTGCCTTGTCGGGTTTCAGTTCTGGTGGAAATTTGGCACTTGTCGCATCCTCCGAAGTCAGACGCGAGTTCAAGAATATGAACATCAGAGCTGTGTACTCATTCTACCCCGGTGTTGATTTCACCATTCCACCAGAAGAGAAGTCAGTTCCAGAGCCTATCCGCCCCATCCCCGTCGGTTTCCAAAATCTTCTCGCAGAAGCCTACGTTCCACGGATCGAGGACCGCAAGTCATCCAAAGCATCACCGATGTTTGCCGAAGTAACCTCTTTTCCCAAACGTGTTATGCTCATTCCATGCTCTGGGGATATCTTGAGACCTGAGGTAGAAGTGTTTGAGAAGAAGCTGGCGAAAGAGGGCTGTGATGTTGAGATTTTCGAGATTGAAGGTGCTCACGGATGTGACAAAAATACGAATCCAAGGACGTTTAGGCCTGAGGCGAGAGATTTGGCATATTCGAAGGTGGTACAGAGTTTGAAGGATATCATGGAACAGTAGTCATTTGGGCATGACGGTGAAATTGCTGGCCAGGTAAAAGAGGCGTATACAATCAATTCAGTCATTTCAGCGAAATGCTAGTCTTCACAAGTGGTTTCCCGTCGTTGTGTAACGCGACGCCACCAATATTCTGCAGTGTTGGTCGCTGGCCTCCCTGCGCACAAACAAAGTGATTCACTGTCGCGTATTCACCACCGCTGCGCTTTTCTTCCTCCAACAACATCTTTCTCGCTCAATGTTTTGGGTTAAGGAAGCATCTCCAAAACCTCTCACGTTCAACGTCTCTTCGCCCGCACCATGGCCTTCCTTCAAGCAGCCAGCCAGACTCTTGAGGTCGGAAAGTAAGTACCTATTTACCTGCAATCTATGGTTCGGCATTCTAATCTTAAGTAGGCTTCTTAAGACGGGAGATTACTCTGATCTCACTATCATTTGTGGCAAGGACCAATATGCGGTTCACAAGGCGATTATCTGCCCGCGCTCCCCTTTCTTCAAAGCCGCATGTAATGGCAACTTCAAGGTCAGTTTTCGTGATAGATAGAGATGATATTTGCTGACCCTTCTGTAGGAAGCCCAGACTGGCGAGATCAATCTTCCAGATGATGACCCCGATGCTGTGCGAATGATGATCTACTTCCTGTATCATCACCACTACAACCCTGTCCCTAGAGCCCGAGACACTCCCTGGTTCAAGGTTTCTGCTGCCGATTTGTCTTCGGCCTCACGTGATGACTGCCTCGTTGCCGCCTTTCTTGAATTGGTCGAAGAGAAGAAGCCAATCGATCCTGAAGGGACGTTGCCCAAAAAGAAAGTCACTCCCAAACCAGTCAAGCCCTTCTTTTGCCTCCATGCCAAGGTGTACGCACTGGGAGAAAAGTACGGTATCCAGTCTCTCAAGGACCATGCTCTCCTCAAAGTCGAGAGCCATCTTCATGATGATACCCACATGTTGAGCCAGGGTTTCCTTCAAGCAGTTGACGCTGCTTATGATTCAGACATTGTTCAAGATCATGGACTGCGATGCGTCATCGCTAATGCACTCAGTCGAAACAGCCACGTGCTGAAGGAAGAACCACTTCAGGCTCTTGTCAAAGATATTCCTGAGCTGAGCTTTGACCTGGTCATGGCACTCACGGATACAATCGCGAATGTCGAACAGGAGAGTAGAAACGCTATGGAGGCACGCTCCCAACCATGGGACTCCTGGATGTGAAGCGCTGACGGCGGTGGAGGTTCTCATGCCAAGGTATGGTTGGAGGTTTATCAGATACTTTCGCAGATTGCATGTCAGTCAGCGGCTTTCAGCTACATTAAATAATAATACAGCTCTGATTTCACAACACAGCAAGAACCATGATGGCCCGTGACTTTTGACAAGACTTGACAAGACTTGACAGGTTGAGTTAACTCGTCTCAAGAAGTCAAACTCCAGAATGGCTATCCCATCACTTGAATTAAATACTCGCCCAACTTTTATGGTAATATTTCATAAGATATTTTAAGTTCTTAATCTTGTATGAGTTCATTACATTTCATTATAGAAGTAGAAGGTTACGTATCACTCATACTCCAATGATCCAAGTTCTGAGCTTTGGTAGGTTGTGTAACACAAAACTCTGTAGATCAACCAACGGACAATCAACCAATTTAGCCAATCATTTTGTGAACGGGAATTGTGACAAGCCGGGCAGGCGCCTTTACTGTGTAACCTTGACAACCAATGGTTGACACTGCGGCAGCAAACAATTTTGTCACTGCCCTTCTGCACGCAAACACCTCAGGCACACCTCCTCTTCACAACAAACTTCTCGCTCGATTCAACATCTTCAAAGGTTTCTATCTGCATCGTTCAATATCCTTGTGCCTAGGCCACCATGGCTCGGCCTCAGTCACAAGTTCATTCCGGCGAGCAAGAGCAGGCGCTCGCCGAGTAAGCCCTCCTCTACAAGCTCTTGTTCAAGACTGACTTCAAGCAGCCTTCTCAAAACTGGAGACTACTCCGACCTCACCATCATCTGCGGTAAGGACCAGTATAAAGTCCACAGGGCAATCGTGTGCCCGCGCTCCCGTTTCTTCAAAGCCGCTTGTGATGGAATGTTCATGGTCAGTTACCCGCCTGCGTGCTTGAGGACGAAATATGTTCTAACTCATGAGGAAGGGAGCTCAGACTGGCGAAATCAAACTTCTAGACGACGATACCATTGCAGTTCGCATGATGATCAACTATCTTTACCGTCACAACTACACGCCCCCCTTCCTCTCGTTCACCACGCAGCTGATCTAGATGCGCATCTTTCTGAGACAGAGTACACCGAGGAGGAAAGACTAGATTGTGAGTTGTATGGAGCGATGTTCTTCGAAGGTAGAAGAATCAAAAAGCTCACCACACGAGTGGGAGATACAGCCGCTCCTTGCCCTACTTTGTCTACTCCAGGTGCTCAAATTCCTCCTCCTTGTAACCTCTGCCTACACGCCAAGGTCTACGCTCTGGGAGAGAAGTATGGCATCCGACCGCTGAAAATCTTCGCTCGTGAGGAGTTTGAGCACGAGGTTAAGTTCTATCACCAGAGCTCTGACTTCTTACTTGCTATTAAAGAAGTTTACACCTCCACGGTTGAACAGGACCGACAGATGCGTGGCGTGGTTGTCAGAACACTACAGGCGAATAGGGGTTTGATGAAGCAAAATAGTGTGCAGAATTTGATGAAAGAAATCCCTCAGTTGAGTTTTGATCTGGCCATGAGATTGTCGCGGGGTAAGGGAAACTAGATCCAGTTCATGTGAGCGAATGAGGTTGATTTTGGAGCATCTTTCGAACGGTACAGGTCATGTATGCAAGTTTAACTCAAAGCTTCCTGGAACGCGTTAGTAATCCCCTGATCATTGCAGTTGTCAAGATGCACGTGCCTTGAATCTTCCATCACAAGCCGCTTCGAAGAAACGCGACCGCGCACTGAGAATGACTTTGTGCACTTTGAACTTGCTATCGCCACAGGTGATAGTGAGATCGGAGTGTTCGCCGCTTTCTAGCATCATGCCAAAGGTCAGAAAAAGTCGTGAAATATCTCAAGTTTTATACATACTTGGATATTGACATCAGATACCCGTGAATATGCTCTTCGAGGTTGAAGAGGGATTTTTCTGGTGGTCCTTCTTGTCTGCATTCCATCCGCGACGCCATGGTCAAGAGAAATCTGGACCACCATATCGGAAGGCAAGAAGTGCAAGTTTTATTAGTTTCAGTGACAAAGAGTATATTCACAGAATAAGTTTCTTTGTTTGTTCACGATGGGGTTTGTGTGGATAAGATGACAGTGTATGATATGTTACCCGTAGTTGAAGCTAAAAGTCTAAAGGCTTCAGCGTTTCATATATCTCGAAACTCAGATCTGTGAATTAGGTTCAATCTTTCTTTTTAAAGCCCTTTAGTTGAGTCATATCATTCACTTCTAAAAGTCCTTTGCTCGCAGGCATGGAGCCTTCATGTGTTTCTAAGTCGAGCCCTTACATATGATACAATCTATTTGTTTCTTTAAAGCATCTTTGCAAAATTCGATCCAAATACCACATGTTCCCGCGAATCATCATGGTAATAATCTTGGACGAAAAGATCAACCTCGATGGGCTTTGAGGACGATTTCATCTTCCATTCTAGACCCACGACCTTGCCTATTAACTTTCCCCGAGTTCCCATTCCTTCAATATGCCGAGGGTCATGTTCTCCAAGATCCACGATTTTAAGGTCAAGACTTCTCGCTGTTGTAATCGATATGTAGTTATTACGCAACCGAGGCTCAATCTTTGCCTTTTTAATAAAGTCCTTTACGGTCCTTTTTGGACTTTCTATATAGCCTTGGATGTATCTGAGACTGCCGCTCTCCAGTTCTGCTTCTTGAGTTCCTCTCGGTATCTCTGTAAGCTTAGGCACTTCAGGTGTGAGTGGGCTATGTGGTGTTGGTGGTGTCTCTGGCGTCGGTGAGGAAAGTTGTGAAAAAGCCGACGGCGAACTCCGAGGTTCTCTACTGCTGGAGGTCTTTCGGGATGTCCCTGAAGAAATCTCTTGTGGTATTGGTAAATCTGTGTGACTTGGAGAGTTGAACACTGCGGGAACCTCCCATTGATGCGGCTTAGGAAACGATTGGTGATTCTGTGATGATGCAGCTGGATGGGAAATAGTGGCTCTCGAGGAGTGTTCCGGTGGCCTTCTCTCAGCGTTTCCCATTCTTTCTGAGCTTTTATCATCGTCACGATCAATCTGTGGCTTTCTTTGAGCTCTTTCGGGTTGTCTTCTGGCATGATGTGGCCTGGAATGCCTAAGCCTTCCATCAGAAGGTACATCACCAGTATGGCGCATGCTCTCGGATAAGTTGATGAGTAGCGCTCCAAAGTCACGAAACTCAGTACTCAAATCGCTTCTATTATGTGCTTCCCTCTCATGAGTTTCCATAACCCGTTGAAGTTGTCTCTCAGCCACTTCCAGCTGGCTACGCAAGGAGTCTCTGGTCCAAGGGTTAGTGCGCGACAAGTTGTTAAGGCAGTATCCAACTCACATCTCGATTTGCATGCACTTGGCGACTTCTCCGTCTGCCTTCTCATGAAGGTAAGTCGTAATTTCCAACTCCATAATAGGTCGGATGATAGAAAGGCATACATTGACTCGGTCGATTTTGGTGAGTATGGAACTCACTGCCTTGTTATTCCAGAAATACCATCTCAAAGATGTGATGAGACTTATCCTTGGTCTTCCAATCATAGAGTCCAGGTATCGCTCCGCATTTCCCAACTGTCTCTTCACGTCTTTCGAAGTTCTGCGCAGTGTTTCTTTGAGATTGTGTCTCTTGATGTATCTGGCGACCCTTGAATTGGGGTTTTCCATCGCTTTGACCTTCTTGCAGTGGTCGTCCAGCCGTAAGAGTGCAATCTCGATGGTTTGTGAAGAGAGTTCAATGTGCGTTGCCACTTCGAGAATGTCATTTGTGATAGCGACTTCGCCTTTGGCGATATATCTGAGAGTTTTGACGAGTTTTTCTGCTTCTTTTGCAAAGCTTGCGATGGCAATGACACTTGCGATGACGCCGAGTACTTCTGCCATGATTTCGATTCTGATACGACGGGATTGCTACTGTGAAGTCTCTGGGATGCAATAGGTTGTCGGACAGGTAGTAGAATATCTGGGGGAAAGAAATCCTGGCTTGTTTCTTTCGACGATAACGGGGATCTTTCATACTTTTGATTCAGTCCCATTGTGTTTTTGACTATATGTCACAGCCTACTTCTCAATTGACATTATTGATGCAGGATTCCGGCCACGGTCTAGTGTGTGTGCTCGGGATTCTGTTTTCGGAAGAGGGTGAGACTCTGTCTATCACTCAGTGACTGACACGTCGAACTGCACAATCATCGCAATGCTGGGACCAACAGCATAGCCTGATCTTCAATCACCCCGCCTCAATTCAAGTTGCCTTACTTGCAGAGTATTTAAGGCGAACGATGCAGTTGAATCAAGCCATTTTACCATAAACGGTATGCATGGCGGGAAACATATTACCATCTATTGATCGAAGGAGGCTTTGGAGAATTGGGGACGTTGATGTTGATCTTGCATCACTCCTGGGATTGACTGATTGAGAGACCTTCACCGAAAGAAACCCCTTCATTATCACAAATAACCAAAACATAAAAGAAACAATAATCCGATAAGTCCGAGGAAATGTAAAACATGATCTAGAAGAATCTCGCCATCGAGCTGATCAATCAATTCAGCTGACTAATCCCTCTTCGGTTAGTCGCCTCACCATCAAAAACAATCCCTGACATCATCTTCAACCTCTCTCTCCCGACCTCACCTCAAACTCACCCTTTCAATCCCGCATTCCCTACTCTTGCCATGTCGAAGGCAGAGCTTGGTTTGAAAATTGGCTTCTACGCCTATCCAATCGCTCTCTTCATCACACTTCTCGGCGTCCAATCCGCTCAATTCTACTCAACACGCCATGGCTCGACGCGTAAAGTCGCGTTAGACGGCGATGCGAAAACACATGTCGAAAACATAAAAAAAGTTTATGCGAGGGTGGTCTGGGTGTTACAAGCGATTTTGTCTTGTTTGGTTATTGCAAGTATTGTTATTGCGACAAAAGAAGTTTTTGGGGATGGGAAGGGAAGTGTTGGGTTTGACTTTAGTGCATATCTAGTAAGTTCCCTCCCTACTCCTTCTGAAAGAGTATTCCTGATCTTTTTAGGCGTCATATGTTGGTGTTTTGCTTTACTTCCTTGCTGGTCTACTCCCAGACCCCGAAGGACCATGGAATCCCAATGGAGCCCATCTATCAGCTTGGTGCGTAGGCGCTCTCGCTGAGATCGTCATCGCAGCAGTTCTTTCAGCCGTCGAACCAAAGCTCCGTGTTTCTCATGGATTTGTCGATACGATCAACATTCTTGCAGCTGTGAGAGTGTTTGTTCTTGCGATGATGATTGGGGCGTTGGGTTTGAGGGAGTATAAAACGAAATCTCTTGAACCCAAGTCTCTGCCTGAGGAACGACAGTCTCTTCTTGAGAATGGAAATGGCAACACGGAGGGATATGGAAGTGTCCCTGCTTCTGCGCCTGAACCGAGACGGACGCAAGTTTCCGGAACAGGATGGTTGGATTACTTTGCTGGATTCAGAGTTTTGTTTCCCTACCTATGGTATGTTCCTTCCAAGCATGCAAGCATCCCGCTAACAAGACCAGGCCAAAGGGTTCTCCCGTCTATCAAGCCATCGTTGTTCTCTGCATCATTCTCCTCATCTGCCAACGCACCGTCAACGTTCTAGGTCCTCTCCAACTAGGTACTCTCGTCGACAATCTCGGCGAGGGAAAACTTCCCTACAGAGAAATCGTTCTCTACGTCGTTTACCGCGCCCTTCAAGGCAACCAGGGCGTTCTCGGTGCTGCTCGATCACTTCTCTGGCTACCTGTTTCCCAATCCCTTTTTCGAAGATTATCATCCGCTGCGTTTGAGCATGTTCTTGGTTTATCCCTTGAATTCCACCTCAACAAGAAAGTCGGCGAAGTCACCAGTGCACTCAGTCGCGGCGCTTCGATCAACACTTTCCTCGAGAGTTTCTGCTTCCAAGTCTTCCCCATGGTCTTCGACATTTTCGTTGCTGGTGTAATCTTCTTCGTCAAATACGATGCCTTCTACACCATCATTGTATTCTTTATCATGTGGTCTTACATCTTCTTAACCATCTACGTCGCCAAATACCGCGGTAAACAACGACGAGACATGACCATCAAGACCCGAGAGATGGAAGCCGTCAAGACGGATGCTATCGTTGCGTATGAAACTGTTCAGCATAACTGTGCTGTTCCGCGTGAGACGGCTCGGTTTACTGAGCACGTTACTGTTTTCCAACGGGCGGAGAAACTTGTTCAATGGTCTTTGAATGGGTTGAATCTTACGCAGAGTTCCATCTTTACGTTGGGTACTGCTCTTCTCGTTTCTGTGTCGGCGTATAAGATTTCGATTGGTGAACAGACTGTTGGTGAGTTTGTCAGTCTGATCAACTACTTTGTTCAACTTCAGGGTCCTTTGAATTTCTTTGGTACATACTATACCATGCTGCAGAACAACCTCATCGAAGCTGAGCGACTGCTTGATATCGTGAGTTTTATCCCTTCCTCTCGATACAACGAATGCTAATGAAAACAGTTCAAAGAAACTCCCGGCGTGGTGGAGAAGCCGGATGCCGAAAACCTCCCCTCACCAAAGGGAGAAGTCTCCTTCAACGATGTCAAGTTCGCATACCATGTGAAAAAGGGCGGCCCTGTCCTCGATGGTATCAACTTTACTGTCGCCCCTGGTACCAAGACCGCTATCGTTGGAGAGTCCGGAAGTGGTAAATCAACCTCGCTCAAGCTCCTCTTCCGCTTCTACGACGTCTCTGATGGTTCCATCACCATTGACGGCCATGATCTTCGTGATTTGAAGCTCGACAGTCTTCGCAAGAACATCGGCGTCGTTCCTCAAGATACTGTTCTGTTCAACGCAACTATCATGTACAACCTTCTCTACGCCCGACCTGATGCCACAGAGCTCGATGTGTTTGAGGCATGCAAGGCTGCGAACATTCATGAGCGTATTCTCAACTTCCCAGATGGATATGAGACCAAAGTTGGAGAGCGAGGATTGAAGTTGTCTGGTGGCGAACGCCAACGAGTAAGTGACGACCAGTTAAGGCGGGATGTGAGTTACTAATATTTGTAGATTGCCATCGCACGCGCCATTCTCAAGGATGCTCGTATCCTTCTCCTCGACGAAGCCACCGCCTCTCTCGACTCACACACGGAGCGTCAAATCCAAGACGCCCTCGAGCGCGTGACCGAAGGCCGCACAACCATCACCATCGCGTAAGTCACCTCAAACCTACACTCAATACACCAACTAACTTAACTGTCTGTAGTCATCGCCTCTCCACCATCACAACATCCGACCAGATCATTGTTCTTCACAAGGGTAAGATCGTTGAGCGCGGAACACACACTGAGCTACTTGCGCAAGGAGGGCGATACCATGCTATGTGGGAGAAGCAAACGACGATTGAGAAGAAAGAGAAGGAGAAGAAGGAATTGGAGGGTGAAGCTTCGGAGACAAGTTCTCAGTAGAATCTGGGCTGTAATACGAGTTGTACTATCGTTGTTAGACATTTAGCCATTGGCAGGTAATCAAAATATTTTATTGGTTGTTTTACGCATTCGTTTACTCTGTTCTTCATCTTTGGTGAGACTCAGTTGAGCGATACCAACGTCGCACTTCAAAACACCAGCAGTACAGCTTGGACTATGTCATCATCGGCGGTCTTTACAAGTCTGGAAGCAATTGGCGATTGTCATATTACCCGACTTGTCAAACATGGAATTTCCCCTTTGACCATTCAATGCAAACCATTCTGCTCAGTGGATCTCACAGTGGGTTCATCATCAATCTGGGCCATCTTCAGTTCCACCATCACAACCCCCCCACCAGTAAAAAAAAAATTAAAAAAAAGTTTTTTTTATCGTAAAAGCCCTTATTCAGAGAATGGGTAATTGAGTGTGAATACCATCAATTGAAGATATCGCGTGAATTTGAATTGAATTGACTTGAATTATGTGATGGTGACGACACCTGTTGCCTAAGGCATTACCTTTCATTCCTCAACGGCACAGCTCTTGCAGCTCTTGCCCAATGTAGAGCTCTGAGAAGCTACCTATGACGACACTAGTGAGACCACCACTTTCTTCGTTTCTGAACAACCCCTCTAACTATTTATCTTCCACCATCAACAAACAATCTTGATCTCTTCATCACACAAGCAAACAATCACTCACTCACTCACTCAATCAATCAATAAATCAAGCAACCATGTCTCGCATTCCCACCTCAACCTCCGTTCTCGAATCCGCCGTCATCGAAGCTCCCTTCTCCGACGTCTGGCACCTCATCAAGCTCCAAGACTTCTCAAAGTTCTACTCCGCCCTCTCCTCCTCCGAATGGGTCAAGGGCACATCCCCCGACACCGACATCGTCAAGTGGACTTTCAAGGATGGAACTGTCCTCGAGGTCAAGCAGGAGGAGCACTCCTCCATCGACCACTACATCACCTACAGCGTCATCTCCTCCCAGCCCGCTCTGAGCTACACCTCTGTTGTTAGCACCGTTCGCGTTCAGCCTGTTACCTCTGGTCAGCATGAGGGTCACACTTTTGTTACCTGGAGTGGAAACTTTTCTAGCGATGCGGATGCTGGTGTTATTGAGGATGCTAAGTTTAAGCGTCGTGAGGCTCTGGCTGATCTTGCCAAGGCTGTCGCTAAGAAGTAAAAGACTTATGCTTATGGTATGAGGATATGTTTAGGGTTTAAGGACAAGGATGGGAAAATGGAAGGGTATAACTACAATGTCTGAACTATGAATGATGGATGGGCAGAGCAGAATTATCACAGGGTCATGTAACTTTGGCCCAGATCGATGAATTCAATCAACATCAATTGTCAAACACATTCAAGTTGCCTCTGGTGATGTGCGATGCGGGGTGAATGATCTCAGTTGCATCACAGCTGGTACAGGCCTAGAGTACATGCATGTACTACAGCAATTGCGACAATCACACACCAACATCTACATCGCACACGCAAACATCATGATAAAAAAAGCACTTCAATTGGTCGTTCTAGTAAAATTCACCAAATTGGACCCCGAATACCGCACAAAAAAAGATTTGCGCTGGATTTTCAGGGTCTCAGGTACAGACCCCATTCCTTGGTGGGGAGCTCCAGGGTAAGTTTGACAAACACGAACTTGAATCAGTGAGCTTCAATCAGGTGAATAATTGCATCGTCTGTGCAGAAACGTGCATTAAATTATTGGATAATAGAAATCACACACTAAAAATAACTGGTTGGATTGTCGTGACACGATGGATCCAGATCCAGATCCTTCAAACTCCTACTCCTGCAAGGCACACACAATCTCAAACTCAAAGATTAGAATCTTACGTTTTCCAGTGCGGCTTCGATTCCGCTCCATTTAGTCCAAGGTCAAAGTAAAATCTCCCAATCTTTTTGCTTCATACTCTCATGGCGTGATTGGATCAATTATCCAAAAACAGGAATGTCGTCCGAATTCTCGGGAGCTTCGGAAGACAACAAAGCTCCAACGTTAATTGAAGCTTATTCCGCGGTGTCGCATCTTCTGGACCCCGAGAGAACATCAAAAGGAACGGAGAAAAAAGTCAATGCCGCGCCCGATCTGCGCTGCGCTGTGCTGGGAGTGCGAGTGCGAGTGCGACTGTGAGTGTCAGCTTACTTGTTTTTATACGCGGACAGTGAACTCTTTTATCTACACGCTGAAACCTACACGTATTATTCGTTACGCGTATAATGAGATTAATTCGCAGCCTCAAATCTCTCGTCAGCACCAAGGAAAATAAAAAGAAATGCAACACCAGTCTTACTGTGCTACTGTGTAACAAAACTAGTAAAGTCGGTCAGAACTAAAATGTCCAACGGCGTTTCAAAATCCCCTCCTCCGTGGTACCGTGGGATTCGGGACGGTAATCTCTTCGGGTCCGATCCCTTCCATTTTATGCTATAGATCCACTTTTGATATCCACGGCATTAAAGGGGAGTTTTTTTTTGGTCTTTGTTGTTATCTCCACCATAATCTTACGAATCCCCGCTGACGCACGAGCAGAGGCAAGGCGGAGCTAGACAGGGTGAAAGAGCATGGGTTATGTTGGTTGATCAGATGTGAGCACGTGAGCAAATTCGTCAAGTGGGAGAAATGGAAGACGTAATCATCTGTCGTCAAGTGGGAAGTGAATAATTGTGTTGTATATTCTAGATTAACATTATTATTGTTCATTCAATGACTCCTCTAGGGAGTGCGTGTGCTATGATGTATCGTTATGTTTATGGTTATGTTGTCAAATGGCAACGCATACTCGCTCGGACTGTCGGTCATTTTATTTTCCTCCTCGATTACCCGTCGTGGGGAATGGCTTCTCAAGCTTGACACACCAGAGGAACAAATCCTCCAGAGGTAAAAGTCCAAGCAACATACGATTAGCCAACCAAGCGACAAGCACAACTCCCGTAGCAGCCATAGCATCAAGCCAGTAGTGGTTCGCCGTAGCAACAATAATCGTCAACACAAATGCGGGATACACAATACTCAGCGTCGCGAAGAATGCCTGCCAAGCTTTGCTCATGCGCTTCTCACGAGGTGCCAAACGACGACGGAAGATTCCAGAGTGATACATGAGAACTGTGCCAATGCAGAACGAGTATCCAAAGTGTAAAGAAGGAAAGGCGGCCAGTTGGTTGAAGAACTTGTTGGTCGCGTAGATGGACTCGGCGTCTTCCCGGCGGACCGTGTCGAAGAAACCGTATTCTTCGGGGAGGAGACGAGGAGGCATGCATGGGTATGTTGTGAAGACGATGAAGCTGACAAGGTTGGTGAGAGTCATCATGCGACGAGCTTCAGCGAATTGAGCGTGCGTAGGCGCAGCGTAGTAGTACCAAGCAAGAAAGCTACAAGCTTGTTAGTATGTGACGATGTTTATTTCTGTGTGAGGGGTAGAACCAACCTGACAGTAACGGGGATGTGAATCAGTGAGTACGCGCGGTTGAGAATCGTCAACATCGTTTGGTGATCATTTCGAAAGAAAGCTTGAACATCAATCTCCCTTAGAGGAAACAACCAACTAAACGGACCCTCATGCTCAAACCACAACACAGCTTTCCCATGGTTCTCTGCAGTTTGCCAAACACCATCCGTCGCAGCGATGAGTTCACTCCCTGACTTGACGCCGACATAGAAGAGAAGATTCACAGCCCAGTAGAACATCTCCACGAGGAAGGGAAACTTTTGTATGAAGCGCGAATGCCAGTACTTTGCGTATCGTGATGAGTTGGGTGTGTGGACGATTGCGCCGCAGCATGTTCGCTGCTTGGGAGGATGTGATTGCATCGGTAACGCATCGGAGAGGTTTAGGCGTTCTGTTTCATCGTGGACATCTTCTTCGTCCCATGGCTCGAGTTTCGACTGGCCGAGGAGACCTTGATCTCGCTTTGACGAAGGGATGATATCGAAGTTTCGTAGTCGGTTGAAGTAACAGGAAGCTACCATTATACCAACAATGAACTGCAATGCAAGTACCTATATTAGACACTGAATCTCAAAAGTGAAATGAAAGAGAAAATACGTACGATTGGTTCGACGACAGCATGATACTCAAACTGCGGTGCGCCCAAATCATCATCTGCTGTTGAGTTTGAAGCCATGGTTGCAAGAGATCCAAAAAATACAAAAGAGGGCCGGGGGGAGAAGAAAAGAGAGAGAGGAGAAAAGAAGGTTAATGTTTAAGTTTGTTATGTTTGTTGGGCCAAGGTTAATAAAGGGTTTAGGTAAAAAGAGGTCGGTATTAAGAAAAAGAAGAAACCCAAAGCTTCGGAAGACACGGAGAATAAGATTGACAAGGGCAGAGCTGTTTGAAGGAGAAAGGGAAAGGTTTGGTCGGTGTGACAGGGATGTGCTACTGCGATCAGGATTTACTGGGAAGATCAGTGCCGGACCGCTAGAAACTACAGACGGGAGATAGCAAGCTAGGGGAGTCAGACCTCCATAGCACGGGAGCAAACACTCCCCATGCCGGGTCGTACACTTTTCTTAATTCGGATCTGAGCATGCGACTGTTATTACGTGTCTTGGAAACACTCAGCCCCTGGAGCGACGCCAGTACTAATTGGTCATTGGACAGCCGACGCTTGTAAGCTGTGACGTAGGGTATCCAGTGCAGAGGTCTCGGCGCAGTGGAGGCTTTGCTTTGCTCTGTGTCTGAGGCTAAATTACATTTTTAGTTCAAGGGGAGCAGTTCATTTGACGGTAGACATAAACTCTCCAACACTCACAGGCCATATCACCGCGGTAACGTGGTCCTAAGTTTATGTCTCCCCGCTGTCATCCTTTAGTGGGGTGACGCTCAGCCAATCCCGTGTCCCGCGGACCCCCTAATCTTTTGGGGTCCTCAGATTTTTCGGTCTGATAAAGGGTCACCTCCTTCTGTCGCTCACTAAAAACACCTCCCTACTCACTGTAATTTTCTCTTGGCCAAATTTCAAGTTGTTTCTTTCATTCCTTCAAACAACAACCCAAAAGACTTGACTTGTCTTGGCATTCATTCCTGGATTCCTTTACCGCTTGTCGGTTTTTTTCGTCTTTCCCTTTTTAATAACCCTATCGATCTTTAATTAAAAAAAACCTCGCCCAACATGTCAACATCTCCCATCCTCGGCCCCGATCGAGAAAACTCCTACGATGAAGAACGTCTGGACTGGGCGACTCCCAGGGCAACAGTCCCAAAGAAATACCGCCGATTTCCAAGACTTCGACGATCCACTCTGATCCTTCTTCTTATCGACTTCTTCATCGTTTCTATCCTCGTCAACGCCTTTTGGCCGCTCATCACACTTCTCCGACGAAATGAGGAACTTTTCGGTGCGCGATTGACGTTTGATCTGAATGATACCGCGGTGGATGTTCCAGAGCAACGAACGATACCGAGGATTTTTCACCAGACGAGCGCGAATGAAACAATCCCTGAAGCATGGAAGGATTTGGTCAAGAGTTGTCGGGATGCCTACTCTGACTTTGAGTACAAGGTTTGTTTAGCCTCAGAGAATGCGCCAATTGACAGGATACTAAAACATCGCAGCACTGGACCGACGACAAGGCCCGCGAATTTATCTCGGATGAGTATCCTTGGTTCCTCGACACATGGGATACTTTCC
This sequence comes from Fusarium anguioides, assembly GCA_012977745.1. Taxonomy (NCBI): domain Eukaryota; kingdom Fungi; phylum Ascomycota; class Sordariomycetes; order Hypocreales; family Nectriaceae; genus Fusarium; species Fusarium anguioides. Next base: position 47,212 of record JAALXK010000004.1, read on the forward strand.
CCTTCAACATTCAACGCGCCGACGCTATTAGATACTTTGTGCTGCATCACTATGGTGGTATTTACCTCGACATGGACACGCTCTGCAACGCGACTATTCCTCTGCATCAGATCGAGGCAAACGGCGGCAAGCACCACGCTGTCTTCAAAAGCACCACTCCCACCGGTGTTTCGAACGATATGATGATTACATCCGCTCACCACCCCGCGTTCTCAAAAGCGCTCTCACGAATCCAACTCTACAACGACATCACCCGTCCATGGTCGCACATCCTTCCTCACGTCGCAGTAATGGTATCCGCCGGTCCTCTCTTCCTCACAATGGCGCTAAAGAACTATCTACTCGAACAACCATCCCTACCGGAAAACACTGTGCAGGTCATCAATGCCACGTCCCTAGAACCTTACCTGACCGATTACGAGGGAGCGTCGTGGCACCACGGAGATACGAAGACGTTGATGTGGATTGGTGACCGACCGTGGGTTTGGTACATGCTTGGTGCGATTGGATTGAGTGGAGGATTGTACGTGATCAATCTGCTCATGATGAAGTGCTGGACACGGTTCTTTGAGAAGAAGGAGACTGATGGCAAGGAGTACATCAAGCTAACATAGAAGAGGAGGATATGCTTGAATTACCTATATATGACTATAATACTTGATAATGCCAGCGACTGTTTATTCCAACCAATTCCTTGAAGTCTACCAAACATCTGTTAAGGCCTGTAACTCGGTCTCCGCTCATCTCCGCACGCCAGAACCTTTTGATAGATCCCAATTCGCTTATCCGTACCGCTGAAGTTTAAATCTCACGCCAGCACTGCATCGCATCGTGGCTTGTCTCGCACGACACGTCAGTGCGTTCGTCGCCGTATCTATCCTCTTATCGTTAGTCTTTCGACCTAGATCTAGTGGATGCATGCTCGTGAAACTATGCGAGCCAATCCACCAAGATGGGAGAGTCATCACCCGACATACGCGCGTACAGGGTTAATCGATTTTTCTTCTACGCCGCAGTGAGATGACGTTGATGAACTGTCGAAACTCGAAAGGAACCCCGCAGAGGGTTAGTCCAGGCTGAAGCGAATGTCTTGGCTGTGTTAGATAGACCCTGCTGCAAGTGGTGACAGGTTTCTTGCAGGTGATTGGTTTTATGTAACGCTGCGCTTTGTCTGACGACAAAGTGATCTATTCAGGCTGTTTCGATTGTTTTTCAGCTTTTTGGACGGCTTGTTTGTGGGATCTTGTCGATGCGCGAAACCAGTAAAATGTCCCTAGAGTGAGAGGTATGGCAAAGATAATGTAGAGCCACCATTGGCTGGACATGATGAGGCGACCTTTCTTCCCATCATCGAAGTCAAAGTTGAAGATTCCCATACTGAACAAGGTCTGTCGTTGTCAGCAACCCGTTTGTTTTCCCTTTGGGATAGAGTGATGCTTACCGCTACAAAGGTCGACGGGAGATAGATCATGGTGAGCTTGGCAATCGTAATCATGGCCTCGCTGTCCAATTTCGTAGCTACTGCAATGTCATTCATCTTGCCACTATCTTCTCGGTTTGCTTCGGTCAATCTCATCATTGCTTCGGTGCTGGCTTTGATGGCGCTATCTGTTCTGAGGCTCAGAACAGACGAGAGCTATGGTGGCGGTCAAAGAACAGCAATGGCCAACAATAGTGAGAACTTACGGTCGATAAACAAGCGTTGATTCTTCTGATTCGAGTCTCTTGCCAAGTCTTGAAGGAAGCCGCCTGGGAACGCAAAGTCTGCAGGTTCTTCTCAACACGGAGAAACTGTTGTTCTGGAATCGACAAGAGTTGCTTGCACTCTTGGTGTTCACTGATTGTATCTCCTATGACCTGGATCATGCATTCGACCGTCTCCGATATCTTTACCATATACGGCAAGCATTTCCTTAGTTTAATTGTTGTCTCCTTGACTTTGACCTCTTCGTCTTCTCTTATCTCAAACTTGAGAGAATTAGTGTAATCCTCCTGGACGGACTCACATTAGTTATGTTTCTGTTATCTAGTATTTAAACGGACTTGCCATTTTGATAATGAGGACAGAGAAAAACCGAGCAATTATAGCCTGACATTCAAGGGTTGAGCTTAGAGCGCATGTGAGAAGTGAAAATGGATCAGCTTGAATTGCGAGTTCAAGGGCATTCATGCATGCAGACATAAGCTTGTCGCTAGCTGTCAAGGAATCTGAAAGTAAAACACGCACTTGTTTCGTCTGGGTCTCGATACTGAGGTAGAACATTCCCAGATCCGTATACAGTCTGGATCTGCCATCTAGGTCTATAAGAAGTGCAGGTTCTTCATCGGGACAATTTTCATCATCTTCAGCGTCGAGACCAACTAGTGGCAAGATGAACCAAATGTCTGTGAAAGAAGTCAGAGGTTTGTAGCCCGTGCTACTCAAACGGGGACCTACCATAGTAAGACTTGTACATCCGCCGCCCTAGTCCTCTGAGGATTTGGCATTCATACCGTCCTGCGATCTCAGGAGCGAAATCGAGGTTGAAGCAAATATCGTGAAGATCGCCGTTCCTGAAAGTATTTGGAGCGTGAATGGTGATCCTGACGAATAGTTGTGAGAAACTCGGCATTCCAAAACCGCTATTTGATGATGATGCATACATTATATGAATACCATCATTGTCAAGACTGCCAACAAATTCTTGCATCTCGTCAAATTCTTTCATGCAGAATTTCTTCCAAGTAAACTCTGTCTTCTATGTTAGTAATGGCTCACCTCCTCAGCTTGTTCATGTTATATGAGACGACAGGCTGAAGAGATATAAGTTATTACCTGAATTTTTGAAGGAAAAGCCACAATACGTTAAGAAACGCGAATCTTGTAAGTCATCGCGATCACGCAGTCTTGGGAACTTGAACATTCTCAAGGCGTTCATATCTGGTGCGTATGCACGTGAACTGCATTCCACGATGAGTTCTGATGGGGAACTAGAGTCTGAACTTGACGACCGTGAGGATGGCATGATGCAGACTTTTGGACGTGATTCACAAGACAGAAGTGTACAGTTTTTCAGAATGCCAAACAAAAGAATAGGGAGACTTCAAAGGCTGTTTTAAAAGGCTAGAAATTAGCTATTTGCGGATGTCAGCTGAATTGAAGGATCGAGAGCCTCGCGAGATGCCTTACGAGTGAACCTGCAGGGTGACGCAGGCGGCTGGCATCTCAGGCTAAAAACTACAATGCCAAACACCAGCTTGAAATTACAATGGAATCTTTCAGGGCACTTGAACAAAATAACTTTCCTGGGCGCAGAGAGTTACCAAAAACGCTTCCAAGCTATTCTCAAACATAGTCAATTGATGAGAAAGATCTAAAACTGACGGCCCATTCGACTATCCGCGGCATCAAGCCTGAACCTCTTCAAAGCGAAGAAATTATTGGCTCGTTCCAATCTCCCTTTCCACCGCTCCTCTTCTCTCTGTGCGGCCCTGTCGCTTGAGACCTTGAGCTTGGAAAGCCGTGCAGCTAGGATAGCTTCGTTAGCCTGCGCAATATCCCTGCTTCCGTTGACTGTTCGACGGTTGGCAATCTCCATGTCGGGATCTTCAGCTGCTGACGGGGCCAAGCTCTCCTGGTTTGATGATAGCTGACAAGGTGGTCGAAGTTCTTCGTATTTGCGATGAGAGATGACTCTTCCAGATGGTAGTAGTACTGGATAGCTAGCCTCTTCCCTTTTCTCAGCCAGGGCACCTTTATGTTGGGGCATTTGGTAGAATTCATCTGTTTCTGGTGATACATCAAAGCGGCAGTGTCCCTTGGCTACCATGTGATGCCGAATACCCTCGACGGAGCTCCGACGGGTGCCGCAGCATATACATTCTCGGTACGTATGAATGACGAAGTGAAGGTAAGAAACGACAGTCTTGAGATCAGCGGCCAAGAACTCTCGGAAGGGTACATTGAAGCTGTGTGATTTCGACATGTGCTTCATGCTATCGTCAAGTGTTGAAAACTCTCGGGGACAGAAGAGACAAAGGCCTGCAACAAACTCTGGTGCCACGAGCCTGTCATCTTCCTCGAGATCTTCGTCTTCAGACTCTAGGTCGTGAGTTGGGCTGAAGTCGATAATTCTCTGATTGCAGGACGAAGCCAATCCTGCTGCTTGATCAGATGTTGGTGGAAATGTTCCACCGTGAACTTTTGCTTGAAGATTATCAACACTGCGATTGAATCAACCTCTGCGGGTGCAATGATCCAACAGTGTTGACACTTACTGGCCTTCACTTTTGATGTGGGATTCCCATGCTTGCAAGCCTCGCAACTCGATGTTACAGAGTCTATATAACAATGGTGTTTGCGCACCTCTTAGAGACTGCTGCTGATTGTCATTGACAACGTTTGCATCGACCATGTTGTGTAGGTAGCTTGATGTAAGTGGACTTGGATTGAAGCTGTGAAAAATGAGAAAGGGTTCAACATAGAATAGTGAATAGTATATTCACTGCGATGAATTTTAGAGGATGTATATTACGATATATATTCATTCTGTAACAATAATTTGGTCAAGATAGGTCTAGACCGCTGAGTCGAAATGAGGGTCTCCCTTTTAGGACGTACGTGGCGACGCGCGGCGCCGCGGGCTGAAGCAGGGCTATGCTTCCTCCGTGTAGGTAACTTGACTAGTATTTGCATGGGTGAACATAGAACTATTGCATTGCTCAATGGAAGCGGTCAATAAACTTGACAACTTTCCTCCCAGTCTGGCTCAACTCGAATCCATCAAGTCTATCAACGAAAACAACCTTGAAACGATGCTCATTTATCTCAAATACCGTAAAAAGCTCTCGAAAACGATCGATCACCGCTGTTCTGCACTTGTTCTTCTCCTGTTGTAGAAGACGAATCTCTAGTGTTGATTCTTGAGAATGTTTAAACTTATCCAGGATGAGTTGCCACTGAAGAATACCCAAACTCTCGTCCTGTGTTACTTTGTTCATGACTTCGAAGTCCCAGTATGCTCCGTCCCATTTGAAGCTGAAGCGACCATCTCGGCCGTATAAGCGAAGAACTCGCATGTAAGGCCAGTCGGTTTGAGGAATATGGGCTTGAGATTTTGGGGGGAGAGGGTGTAAAGAGCCGATGTCACCTGTCATGTATCGCACGAGAGGATTGCGCAGACGAGATAGAGATGTTTGTGCTATCATGCCTTTTTGACCCGCTGGCAGGCACTTAGCGCCAACGTTCCCTTCTGTACAGGATATAGAAAAAATCTCGAATAGCGTCATTCGTGTGTCGAAGACATAGTCTCCATATTCTGCAGCGGGATCGCCATCTGTTAAATCAGGATTACCTACCCCATAAGGCCCAGCTTCAGAGCTGCCAAGTATAGAACAAATTTTGATTGGACCCAGGATGGCATGAATGTGTTTCCTCTGCGCGGAAGTGAACAATTCTGAAGTATAGATAATCTTCTCGAGCTTGATCGTATTCCTCTCTGCTGTTGAAAGAGTGGAAATGTAGTGAACGATGGAGACAACTTGACTGGCATCTCCAGCCAAGACATTGACGTGAAAACTTTGGAGAAGACTGACGACCTTTTCAGGAGCCATGGCACATCCAGCTGCAAGGACTGATGCCCCGGCGTTTTCTAGGATTTCGAGGGTGAGATCAAGAGATCTTGGCCATCAGTATTGTATGGTCAAGCTGGGGTTTGCTCATACCTATAGAGATCACCAGCCCAGTGAGTCGACAAGGCCCAATCACCATACTTGATCACGCCTGTGTTTTGGAGAAATTCACCAAAGGCCTTTCTGTGTGCACGGTTTTCGACTGCATCTGTTGCAAAGAACAGAGGTTGGGAACTTGACCCGCCGCCTGTAACGCTCGTGTAGACATTATTGCGGTATGTATTTTCCGGGCTTTTGTCTTTAACAAGTCTTTCTATGACAGTGTACCTGAAGTTCGTCAGTAAAGCTTGAGAATCTACAGAGTGATGGAAAACTTACAAGTGCGACTTCCAAAGTAGGGGAAAGCTACTCAGCTCTTGAGGTGTGAGTGGCGTTGAAGCATGCTTTTTGATGTCTTCAATGGCATCATTCTCTGGAGGGTATTTAGCTTCAGAGTAGAAGGGATGGATTCGAGCCACTGCAAGGATCTCTTGCAAAGAAAATCCACGAGGCGATGATGACATGATGAAAGATGAAGAGTGTCTTTCATACCGACTTTGGAGAATCTTGATTCTGCAAGTAGTTATTTCAGGACTCGACATCTATAGCCGAGATCAAGTGTTGTACTGAGATAATTATTGTTCAATAGTAGTCCTTTGTGTCTTCAACCCCAGAGCTTCAACGGAGAGTCATACGTAATACGAAGCGTAAGGAGCGCCATCGAGAAGGGATCCCGAGTCCCGGTGGGGCAGGATCAGATCAAAATCGTTGTCTCAGAATGCACGAAAAGTGAGTTCCGCTTGACCAGCGATCAGCTTTGGGACGGTACCAGTACTTTGCTAACGCAGGCAGAAGATTGGAGGTATCCCGCTGAGTTCGGATTTGGATGAGGAGGATGGAGGCTGGTGTTACACACGACTGCACGGTGAGACTGACAGCTTCTCGTACCAGACCCCGTGTGAAGAAGATTGTGCGAGGCACGGCGTCATTGGTACTCCGAAATTCACTGGTTGGAACCGTTTTCGTGCCGCGACATGTTGTATCACGACAAATGTTCACACTCGGGTGAGCTTGAACAAACAAGTCTCGTATATTCAAGACAAAGTAGTTAGTTAAAAGAGATACTCTGAGTGGATAGGAAACTTTTAGCATATCTCTCCTTTGTTACACAGGCCCAGAGAGCCCTCCCAAAGGACATGCATCCCACCTAACTCGTCTCAAGTGGCGCTCAGGATCCTTGATATCAGTCCTTGCATGCAACCATCGCCGATTGTCGATCAGTATAATCGATCCCTTGGGGAGATCAGTTGCACTAAGATGTAGTGTGGCTTTTTGTTGTATCTGCTCATCCCGAAGCGCACCTTTGAGCTCCATCAGGGCCCGAGTTGCCCTGTCCGTCAAAGGCGTAAGGATGTCTTCTCGGAATCGCATGACCGGCGATTGACTACCAAGCCCCCAAGTCAGAACACTGCCAGTGATATGGCTTTGTAGAGGATCTTTGATGAATTCTTGTGGAATGGTCATTCGGAAATCTGGTGCTGCCAGAGAGGCTCGAGTCTCGGGTGACAGGGCATGGCACAATCGCTGTACGTTCATGATTGACAAGGTTCCACCGCCGAGACGGTCATGCTGTAGAACCTGAAGCGCGAAATACCTTGGCGGTGGATCCTCGTAACTGCAGTCGGTATGCCAGGGGAACTCCTCCATTGTCTCCGATCTCGCTTGATGATTTCCGGCTTGGAAGCTGTCCTTGCTAGGATGAACGTCCCAAAACCAGCCACGAGTTGCGCTGTGAGATATTGGTAGCTGGTGGCCATGTTGCTGATGAAGACTGAGAATGAGTTGTTTGAGATAATTACTCTCTTTGTCAGCGAAGCCCAGAGTAATCTTGAGCATACCAGCTCTTGTGAGGTGATCTGAGACTTTTTGGACGTGGCTGGAGTCCTCAGTGTAGCTCAAGTCCGAAGCGAGGAGATGCGGTAAATGTTTCCATGGCGCATCGCAAGTATCGTGAAGAACTGCCCTTGAGGTAAAAGATCTTGAGAGAGAGCCCGATATGCGATAGAATGGCTTAGTCTTAGCCCCAATGAAGCAGTTCCTGCTAAATTGAAGACGGAGCATGATAAGCAGAGTATGATCTTGAGCAAGGGGAATGATCGTGGCCTTGAGTCTCACATCTCTTATCTACCTCATGTATTGACTCGGGTAACGATAATATTAACTCGGAGCTAGATGAGACATTGAGATCCCTCCCAGCCAAACTGCCTGACGAGTGAGCATTTGGAATGATGGCACGCGTACAAATCGGTTGCTCGAGATCATGCCACGTAATGAAGCCACACATACAAACCTTCTCAGGCTTCTGAGACACGGCTTCTGGTGATTCTCGTTACTTCGTTGTAACTCGGGTTCCGTGCGGAGCATGTCTCCGCTCTTCCGTGCGCACGGCAGTTGGCATGAAAGGGGCGCCGAGACCCTCGTATCAGTGCCGGAAGAGAAGACTAAGAAGAGTAAAACTGCAGTAGAGACCAGAGACCCTCGATTGATAAGTTTCATCTATCTTGCTATTTGACAAATAATTCCCTATAGAACCGGAGCAGTCCATGCTTCTAGATCAGCTTTTTCTATCATGGTATCTGGTCGAAGACTTACTCAAATCCACCACAGAACTCCGTCTTCCGGCTTCGAGCCAGTCACGAGTTCTAAAACCGACACAAGGTCATTGGAAGAGGAAGAAGCTCGTTTCCATCGACTTTTACTTGAGCAGTGCCCGGCACACTTGTGGCATAATGGGTCCTATACTTCTGGGTGCCCTCGACCTATTCTACTTCTCAATCATCATCAGAAGCAGCTTCATGATCTTCATGAAGCGCTAACCATTGCCATCGCTGACATTGTGGACCGGTGGCTAACCGATGATCATGCGAGGTTATGGGAGCGGATGCCACTGGAGAGGGATGAAGGGAAGTTACTAAGAGTGAGTAAATCTCGATTTATAAGATTTATCTTGCTAAAGGATCAGTGGATGAATGATCAAGTTGCAATGGGAAACCTGCAAAAGCACTCTGAACGCCTGGGATCATGGCGGCCAGACTTCCTTGTCGAAGATAATGATCAAGAAGAAGAGATCTACAAGATCACTGAGATCAATGCACGATACTCTTTCAATGGATTTCTACATGAGTCATACGGACAGAGAGTGTTGGACAACATTGTCCAGGAGAAACAAGCCCCTTTTACTGGCGCAACTGATCCAGAGGCCGTAAGTCTCAACTGATGAGGCAACTCACTTACTGACAAATCCTAGATCCTTAATGGTCTATTTGAGCTCTTCGATCCACAGAAGCCACTTCATCTTCTCAAAGTTGCAGAAGAAGGCATCGACATCAATATGTTTCCAGACGTCGTGAAACGCCGTTTTGGCATGAAGCCTCGTTTCATTACACCAGATGATCTGAGAATCTTGCCCGATGAAAAAAGTCAAAGCGGATACAAGCTCTTTTGTAAGATAGGCAGCTCTGATTCCTTATACAGGACCTCGGAGTTGATCATGAGGAATGATGAGGTCTGGGAGGAAGTTCATCAGGTTGGCTTGGAGCTTCGACAACGTGAGCTTTTCGGGATGCAGCCTGAAATCCTCCGACAAGTGGCTATTCGTTGCTTCAATGATCTACGTACTGTCATGCTAGTTCACGACAAACGGATGCTCGGTGTTATAAAACAGGAGGTACCTAATCTTTTGGATCGAAGGGTGCTTACACTGGCCCAAGGTGATATTCTCAGACAAGGAATCACCGACACGATTCTTCCAGACTCGCTACAAATGAGCACTCTACTCAAAGATTGCGAAAGATCACCGAGTCTACGGATGACTTACATTCTCAAACCCATCCGCAGCGGGAAAGGTAACGGGATTGTCTTTGGCGAAGATCTTAATCAAAGTCAATGGATATCCGCCCTCTCCAAGCAATCAGTTCCTGTGGCTCCACTGCAGGACGCTTGCGTGGTACAACGTCGGATCATACCCTGCGAGTACGACCTGCTGCTTAAAGGATCAGTAGGAATGGTACGATATCCCCTTGTTGGGACTTGGCATGTTGTGAACGGAACGTTTCTTGGGCTAGGAACTTGGCGAGCAAGCGGTGATCACATCGTGGCTGTTTCATCTGGAGGATCTTGGATCTGCTCTGTGATGGAGAAAGAGCCTGAAGAAAATGCTGGAGCTAGTGACAATCATGAACCAATATATAAACAAGAGTTGTAGAAGATTAGGACATATGGTAGGGGCTATGTAATACCGAAGACCCTCGATGAGAATTTCATGACTACTCGAGAACAATCATCCTCCAGTCAAGATCAAGCTTAGCCCAAACCTCCTCTTCCATAACACCAAGGCCAATCCTGCTCCAAACACCAGAACCTGGGACCTCCTCTTCAACAGCCATGATATTCAGTTTGACCTCCTTATCTCCATCCACTTTGTATCCGTAATAGCGAGAGATGAAAATGAAATTGATCATGAGCCAACTTGATTCGCTCGGGTAGCCTTTCACTGGCGAGTCCTCCTTTTTCTTTGGGTTGTCTTCACTGGAATTGCCTTCTTCTCCTGAACTATCTTCGCCCCAGCCGTGAAATCTTTCTTTGAATGCTCCTCCAAGGGCTAGATCAAGTTTGAGCTGTCCTGTAGATGTCTTCATATGGATATCATCATTGGTCAACCCAACATGAACCGAAAGCTCCGTGTGGCTTGTCCAGAGTACTATCCGTCCAGTATCGTAGGGCTCAGACTCCTTCTGAGGAGTCTCTTTGTCTCCGTCGATCTGTAACGATTCCAGTCTCTGTGTAAGCAAGCCATCTTTAATGCCTATGGGCCCAGCCACAGTTGTTTCGCCCAACCATTTGAAAGTGTTCCCATGCTGCTTCCTGGATCCCGACTCGTATTCTTCGAATGAGTTTCCATTGACGAGAGATACACTGCCATCGCTCATCAATGTGTAAAACCTCAGAGGGGACGTCAATACTTCTTTTTCCTGGCTCTTGAGGTGTTGTCTGGTCCTAAGACCTGAAGTTCCCCCAACGAAGCCATTCCAACCAAGCCACGACCAGCTAGGATAAGGAACTGTGCGGATAGTCGAGTCCTCGCTGACATAGGTGTACGTTTCTCTTCGACGATCGTGTCCAAAAGTCCAAGCCAAGTCTTGCTCAAAAGTGCTCATGCTCAAGCCCCAATGAAGTTTCTCCTTGTTCAAATGCTCAAATCGACGAATGATTCCCAGAAAGGCGGGAAGAGCATCAGATGAGTAGGTGAAGTTGCGCTCGGAAAATTGTGTGATATAGGTACCGTAGCTATCGGGGGAAAACTTGGTATCATTGTCATCCCATTCGTCATAGCATCCAAAACCATGGGACCACCCGTATACTGTTGATCCAGGGCGGTCCATGAGTGATTCTTCGTCCCATGTTGTATCGTTGCAGCACCAGTAGACCTGGCAATTTGTGAATATGAGTGAACGTCTGGACAGAAGCCGCTCTTGGAATGTCCAGCCTCTGGTGTTCCACTGAGAGAATTGCAGCGTATCATCCTCGACCAGAGTAAGGCATGGAGCAATGTGAAGGCCATCTGATGACACCTTCACTGAACGTTGGAATACATCTCGCGAATAGCCAGGAAGACCTGCGAGTCCAGATTCTGAGTCTTTACCACAAGCAACCACGATTGTAAAGAGTGCCTTGGAGTAAATCATGTCCATTCGTCCAGTTTGATGGCTCAATTCTTCAGTGTCGTCTTGTGTGATACACAAAGCATCAACCCAGAGGAAATTTTCTCCAGCTTTCTCAGTGAGATACATAGCATCTTTGATGGTTTGTGGAAGTAATAGTTCGTCCAAACCGTTCTGTTCTTGGAGCCGGGAGAGGTTCTCACGAGTTAACTGCCTCTGAGAACGTAGGTCTATAGCCTTTTTGCTGGATCCCCAGACATAACTGAGCGCAACATAGCGCATATGGGGTAGTAAATGAACGATCCGCCGTTCTTTGACATTGATCACCCGACAACTCTCGGGCCATTCATCGATACTGTCGCTGAGCCAGTCTGGTTTGCTGCAATTGTCTCCGTGGCGGCCTTCGCATTGCTTAACCCAGCGTTGAACCATAGAAAGATCCAACAAAGGGCCAACTTGACGCCCAGTACCGTCGACAGAAATATAACGCTTCTTTCTTTTGTTCTTATTTGCTTCATCAGTCCCGTCCGGCCAAATTGCTTGCAGATGGAGCGACGACGCCATTATGGCCATCCAAGGACACGGCTCAAGTTTGATTGCCACGCGGCACACACTTTCAGTGGCTGAATCTCTCCCAAATCCAAACGGCTGTGGTTCTAAATAACACTTTATGGGTTGATCATCAACTGTAAGTCGAAGCCCGTGCTTTTCAACCTCATCATGAACCTCTTCCTCTGGCATGCGCAGAAAGCCACGAGCTTTGCCCAAGAAGCCCAAAGGCGCCCTCTTGTATCTCTGGCGGTGTACATCGATGATGAGCTTGCAGACATCGCAAAATCCCGCCCGCTCGAAGATTTCCTTAAGGGTGCCGAGGTAACATTCTGGAGGTGGCTTCTTTTCAAGAAGAGAAAAGGCTTTGGGTGTCTTGTTGACAGGTGGCGGATGAAAGAGGTCTTCAAAATTGACATCGGTGCATACCGGGCAAAGATTGAGAGTGGTTTCACTCATTTCGCTACGCGCTTGGCGATTTTAGTAAGAAACATGCTTGCCATCGTCTATCGGTGAGGGGATTATGGTGGTTAAATATCAGTAAGCGGATGGAGTAGCGTGGCGTAACTAGCGCTTTATTGAGGCAGGATCCTGGTCAAGTTGCGTTGAATCAATTGTTCACTAATCACATCTCTTTAGAAGACATCAAGCTTATAGGGTTTAATTATTATAAGAATGACCCGAGTCCGGCAAGTCCTGCAAGAAGACGCAAGATACGAGAATAGTCTTGGTTGTCTTCTGCGAGAATTCATAAATTCCAGCAACTATCAAACTCTAAGCACAGAGATCGTATCACCCGATGACCTCCCGGATGCGCCTCAATTCAAAAGTCAGATGAAACTCGAGCCTTGAAATAGTCATTACGGCGCGCCTGTATGGCCCCTTGTCAGAACTCATCAGGCAGGTTGTAGGAAGCAGGAATTTAGGTAAGAATTAGATAAGGCTGCCATAAACATCGGGATAATTTACTTAAAATCTCTATAATCCTAGGGCCTAGTTACTTGAGACTGTTAGTACTCCTAACTTGAGCCGTCACCATTCTTAGGCTGACTTATCTCCCAGGGACTGAGATTGTGGCCGAGCAGGCTGCACGGCTTCCCTTGCTTAGAGTTGAATCGCTGGAACTTTACACTGGACAAGCATAGAGCCATTTGAAGACCTCAGTCATGGACTAGGAACTTGATGCGACTTAAAAAGTGTGTCGCGTGCTGGATTGTTATGGCAAGGAACATTCGAAGCTGAGCGAACTGAGATCACGCCTGAAATCCACAAACATAAAGTAAGAATACTGTTACAGACTTATTCCTTACTCCAGTATCCAATGATGTACAGGTTCATGATGCAGATTTGACTTGGCAACCAACACAAGCAACAGATCAACAGATAGCGCAACCTCCTGTCAAAGAGCCTCAACTCGAGCATACGATTGATGATCCCACAGGTCATGCATAACCCTTGCCTTCCTCTCATCTTCAATGATGAGGCTTTGGATATGCCAAGAGGATTTACGTATCCGCCCTGGGGAGTGATCCTGGATTCAGATGAGGACTCGGAGAATGAGATACTGGCGTAAGATAATGGGAATAGCATTGGGATGGGTATTAGAACAATAGGTATTTTTGTTAGACGTGTTGAGCTTTGATATAACATATTTTATTGCTAGCAGACTTGCCTAATTCGTTTAGAATTTCCAGCTCGAAACGTTGTCTCAGCTATAACTAAGGCCTCATATGACAGCCTCAACTTGAACCATATTAGACCCACATATCGGCCAACCAACAAGTCAGGCTTTTCTAGTCAAAGCTTACTCAGATTTGATGTATTCGGCAATGTTAGGCCTGGCCTCCATCGCCTCCTTAAGCTTCAGAAGAGCATCGGGGATCTTGTCCTGTGGACTTGTTAGTCTTGGGAAACTTTTGTCCGACCAGAGTCGACGTACCGGAAGAGTCTTGGTTCGAACGTTGTTATCAATCGATTGGTAGACTGCGAAGTCTGTATAGCTAATTTCGTTTCCCAGGAGGTAAGGGCCTTCTCGCTCAGAGTAATACTTGGCGATGATGTCGTGGTAGTAAGGAACGTATTTCTCCTTGTACTCATCGGATGGGTTGCCGAGATTAGCGACCCATTTAGCCTGACATTGTTTAGTGCTGTTTATGATGAAAGGTAGATATCTGGTAGTCTTACTCTCCAGTCATTGTAGATGTCTGCAGCGGCATCAACCAGATATTGATCCTCGTTGGTCTTGCCATCGTATTTCCCAAGATCACGGGCCAAGTAACGGAGGATAGAGATATGCTATTGAATCGTTAGCTTCATTCCCTCAACTCATTGAATTCACTAACCTGAGTGAGAACTTGTCCCTTGTACTCAAGAGAAGGGAGGAAGCCAGTGCGGGTGATGCCCTGCTGCTTCAGCTTCTCGCTCTCCTCTTGCCATCCATCAGGATAAGGGTAGCGGATTTCCTTGAAATCAATACCCGCATCCTTCAAGAACAGTCTGTCGATGGTTAGTCCGAGATCTTCATATCATCGTCATTGATTGTTGTAACTGCGGGGTTCTCAATACTCACTTGACAACCTCTCCACGGCCAAGCTTTCCGATGGCAAGATAGTGGTAGACGGCTTGAGGAGACATTGTGAATTGGTAGAATGATGGTTTTTTTTGAGTGAAAGTAGTTGTGTTATGAACTGATTGAATGATGTTGTTCTGAGTTGATCGATGAGACGACGACCTCAAAGGCTTTATTATACTGAGACAAGAATGTCAGCGCCCTTAGTGCGGCAATACATCGGCATAAGCAGTGTGTGGAATCAAATCATTAATTGACCAAGAATGTTGAGAAGACAGAATTGCCGTTTACGTGATGACGCCGAATTACATAACAAATCCGAAAACGTTGATCCGAAAACCAGAGGATGACACGACAATAAATCTATGTCATTATGCATAGATTCGACCTATTTTTATTATCGGACTATTCATAAGTGCTTATTTCACTCTTGGTATTATCATTACTGCCAATTGGGCGGCGGGCAGAACATAACAGGGCATGGAAAGCCTGTCGACATAAATAATTGAGCATTTAGGCACTAAAACTGAGTCTGCATTGTCCTAATATTTATGACGTCCTTGCCTAATCTCACGTTGTCTAAAGCTTTTTTGCGGATAGGTATTGCAAAAGGTCATATGTATTAAAGCACTTGGATAAACTATGTACGAAGAATCCCAGCGAACAAAAATCTTTCCACTTTTGTAAGTATCTAGTAAGTATCCTCGTAATCGTAGCAGAGAGGACCCTTGCGGATATGCATAACGTCCTTGACCTTTGCCTTGATCTTGACTGTCTCTCCAACAAACATGCCATGATCAAGAGTTACGTTACCCGCAATCTCATTATTGTAATCGAAATTAACAAGAGGTCCAGAGATGTCCTTCTCTCGGTTCTTGAGATCGCGAATCTGCCAAGACCACCAGGCCCTGTCAACGTTGCTGTGATGAATCCAGAAAAGGGGGTCACTCGCTGGGAAGATCAGTATACGACCTAGAGCATTATTTGGATACTTACGGGACTGCCATTTGTCTGTCATTGATCCATACAGTCCACCAACACCCCAATGGCCGCCGGAATGAATGGTGCTCTGTGTGAGGATATCAAAGTGTCCGAAGTCTTTCTGGCTCATACCCTCCTTGACGGCAGCAGGACCAGACATGTCTCTGAAAGATAGTGGGGCAAAGTCACGACGAATACAGTTAGGGTTGTAAGTAACACTATTGCCAGGTCCCAAATTTGACTTGAGTCCAGCGAAAGGACCAGTCTCAAGACAACCGCCACCAGATCGATCGGGGACATCCCAAGGGGGGTTAACAGGCAAGCCTGGTTCGGGATTGGAGAAATTTCCAGGGATCCAAGCTCCGTTTCCACCGAAGCCGTGCTTGTTATCAAAGATGGGTGATTTAGTGAAGACAGAGGTATCATTGTCTGGTCCAGGGGAGTCAAGGGTCCAGTCCCAATAGGGGACGCCACCTTTCCAGCCACATGTCTGAAGTTCTTGCTCGTAGACATGCATGAGGAGGCGGTGGTAGGGATAGAATACACCCTATCTAGATCAGAAATGAAACACGAGATGGACATAACGTCGGTAACATACCACGAAGTGCACTTGGTCAGCATTGATGATGTGCGTGCCCAGGAGATCATCCCATCGACTTCTTGCACCAGGAATGTCAGAAGGTAACGATTGGCTGGGCTTCTTCATCAAACACTTCTGAGCATTGATGTACTGATCTCTCTCCTTGATGCTGAGCGAACGCCTATCAATGGTTAGCATGTTGTTTCATAAATAGATCTATTGACGCACCATTCCCTTCTGATGAAAGGCTTCTTACAGCTAGCTGCCTCAGAAACAGCCACACCAGCAAGGAGGACAGCAGTCCACAAAGAAGTGATAGCCACCATTCTCCACGACAAAAGGGTAACTTTAAACAAGACTGTGCAGGAGAAAGTATCAGAAAATGCAGCTGATCACTCAAAAATGTTTGGGATGCTTGATCAACAAGAGAAGGAACGCAAAGCTCTTCTTGTATGTTGGAGATTCCGCCTCAAAATACAGGGTTCACGAAACGGTACAATCTAGCCGAACATATTTATATGCATGACCCATGTAATTTGACTGGTGCCTGCAGCGTGAAATTGCAGATACTGCGACATGCATGTTAATTGAGGCACAGAAATAGCGGAATGGTATGAACTTGGGGGCAGACTCCGCGTTAAGGCATGGATCCAGGGACTCGGATGGTCAGGACAATACTAAGCGATGAGATAAAGATAGTGAGGCCCCACAGTCAATGCGCGATCCGTTCCGGAAAATCTATCATCTCGTCTGCGGGGAGAAGGGGTAAGATCAAGGGTTGGCTATATGAGACTGAGTTATTCCCTGGTGATCTGATTTCCTTCAGCCATACATATCTACTAGACTACAACAGTCAAGGATCTTCTTCATGAGTACAGAAGTACCTGCATGTTGGTTCTGGGTAAAGTAAGAAGAGTTTTATTGGTCAATTACACTGCGGGTCTTGGAGTAAGTTCCCTGTCTAATTCCTCGCGGGATGTCCACGATCCTTGCGCTGTTCGCATTATCGTGATATTACGCTCATCTCTTGGCTTACCCAGTTCATAAACCTTCACTTCCAAAGGAATAGCATCGTTGCTCTCCCCCGCTGCAAACGGGTCCTCATCTTCTGCGTACATGTCTCGTCGGGAACTGGCTGATTTGTTTGCTATTCTTGAGTGTCGTGCACTCCGCCCACTTGCGTCGTGGTACCGGTTTCCGTAACCTGAGGGGGCGGTTGAAGTGCCTGATAAAGTCCAGCCCATTCTATGTAGAGCGGTTTGGACGAGGGGTTTGAGAAACGGTGCTGATGAAGCAATCATGATGAGAATTTGCTCGAGGGCTGTCCACGTGGCGATGGAGTTTGTGAGTGCCCATGGATCTTTGGCAACGCCGAATTCTTTGACAAGGGTAGCTTTGACAATTGATGCAACGCTTGCAAACATGCCCAGACCCATGAGCACGCCGACAAGGATCTTCTCCTTCAACGGTCTCTTCAACTTCCACAGGAATAATGTTGGTGCCAAAGATAGCATGATATCCGTCGCAATATTGATACCAGATCCAATATTAGACATGATATGAATGCCCGTCTGAGGAAGACAGCTTGCTCCGTCAACAGTCTCCAGAAGTGAATTGTCCCACGATGCTTCAAGGGGTCGACATTGGAGAAGAATGAAGAACGTGTTGGCAACTCCGTAGGCAATCAGAATTCCCATGACGAAGAAGCAGAAGATCCTCCACCATAGAACAGTTGGTTGGATTCTCAACATCATCATCGCAATGCTGACTTTGATAAACATCATGGCGATTCCCCACATTGGAATAGCAAGGAATGCGTATTTACTTGCCCATAATCTCTGAGATTCGGTAATAAGGCGTGGTGTTGGATACATCTGCGGTATGAGGAATCCGAAATCGACAACAGCAGCGCACTATAAGACCATCTGTTAGCTATGAATGTTATCGAGGATGTTTCTCAACTTACCACTCCAATGGTCATGCTATAATCTTCCCAGCTCACTCTCCATGCCGGTCTTACTCTCAACCATATCCTCAGCCCAAACATAGCCAACGCAATGGCAATCAACGGAGAGGTTACTGCCAAGTGTACCACGGCCAGGCTGGCAGACCTCTCCGTGATAGGAAAGTAAGGGCTCCCATCAATGGGAGGTTTCGGAGGCCCAGACATGCAGTCGACAAGCACTCGGACCAAGAATATTACTTGTGAATTATAGGATCAAAGCTCAAGATCAGAAACTGATAAAAACAACTGCCTGGTCAACGAAGGACATGCTTTAGATATTTGTATGCATTTTCGACTCGCGACCGGGATTTCTACAACTGAGACAGCTTCCAGCTTCAAATTCTCTGCACATGCGTCGCTAGTACTCGACTGTGTAACTCGAGCCTGCAGCTCAAGTTCACCCTGCAACAGTCACTTCTGTCCTGGATGAGAGGATGTTGCCAAGTAAGCCACAGATCTATGCGTCATTTTACCGGAATGGGGTTGGTAAGTCCTACACTGGCTTCGGAGGAGATACATCGAGTAGTTACAGCAACTGAGGCACAGCCAACCAGGTTCAAATAATCTTGATGGTTATTGGAGATAATCCGAGAGGGGTTCCCAGTACCTGCAGCATCGTCAGACAAGCAAGACCATCGAGGGTGGTGAGCCGAGCCGTTCACAGGCATTAAGAAGAAGTCCAGTGATTTTCCCAATAACTGGTGAAACCTCCGGGACTATGTAAGGCCAATCCGAAGCACAGCCGTCGACCACTTGAAATCCTTGTTTCCATGCTTGCATCGTGGCTAATTGGGTTACAATGCTTGTACCGTGTTTCAGCCAAGACTCGAGGGAAGAGAAATTTTCTGGCAAGCGAAGCGGGAGAGTGTTCGGTACGCGGGAGGATCAGGGACCTGGTAGATACAATAGGGGAGTTCAGTTGTGGCTAATTATGCTGACTTATTATCTGGACGAATGGAACAATAGCTCGGTTAAAGTGCTAATTCGCTAAAGGGAGACATCTTGTCTCTATTCTCACTGACTGGGGTATCGGCTTGGCATTGAGAGAACGAAAACGGAGGGGGAAGCTCCTGACTTCAGCGAGGCTAGACCCATTCGACGTCTTCATCCAGTAATTTATTCCCGTTCATCTGCAAGACAGACTGGACCAATATGGTAGGTCATAAATTCCAATAGCCATGCTCTGAACTCGAGGTTGCATCAAACGGCATTCGGTCCATTCGGATAGGTGCCGTAACTTCGCTTTTCTCGGCTCGCAATGTAACACTTTAAGATCTTCCCCTTGCTAAACCCGTCAGATGATCTGATAAATACAACCTTGACCCAAATTTCGATGATGTTAAGTAACTGCTCCGATCGCAATGTGTATTTTAACCTCTCCCTGCTTCAAGAGGGTATCATTTCGTGAAACAGAATTGTTTCGTCACTACAAACGCCGCAGAATTGCATTTCTGAGGTTCATGCGTTGTTGCCAAGAAGAACTTTTGCTCAGACGGCGCGGACCGTTCCAAAGCGGTAGTTCAGTTCATGCAATATAGGAATGGATAAGATTATTTGAGCCGCAAGTCTTACATGGACGAATGATAAAAGTCTGTTGAGTCCTCTCATTCTAGAGACGATTTTGGTCATCTGGACTTGGGAGTCTTTCCGTCCAACCGTAACGTAATTCCGTCAGAGTGATCCACTACGAAGGTTACAACTACAACACAAGAGACATAACAGGTACAGTTCTTTGGCACTAGCATCGTTTTGATCAAGATATTTGTCATTATACCGCTAAGTAAGTTATACTACCTTCTGAAAAAGGCCAGTGCCTGATACTCATATCCAAGCCAGAAGAATACAAAAAAGGACAAACGCTTCATTCAGCAGAAATACCGGTACGCCTTCTTCCACACTGGCCACGTCCCACGTGCCTCCTTCTCTTCATCGTTCATCAAATGAACTCGGTAGTATCGTCTTCCAGTCTGGATATCGATATCATCCAGGGCCACAAAGCTTGTTCTGTACCAAAGCTTATGGCCGAGGTACATGACCAACACAATGGGTACAGCCATGAGTCGAAGGAAGACATTTTGCACAATGTCGTTTGTCGTATCATTCTCGTTGTGATCGACAGGATCAACGGCTGTCCATACTTGACTCAACAAGATCAGGATGTATCCTGCTAGGGCGAACCAAGAGCCGTATGTGCCGGGTCGTGCTCGGAAGGGTAATTGTTCGAGGGTATGAGCTGCGTGAGCCCAGGCGTTTCGGAAACGAATGTGAGTGAGACAGATACTGCCCCAGGTGAAAAGGGTAGCGAGAGAGCTGATAGATAACAACCAGTTGAACACAACATCGTGGGCCTTTAAATCAGCAATGAATGCTAGCAGTCCAATGCAAGAAGCAAAAATAATAGCAGCCAAAGGTCGACCCTGCTTATCGACGTATGAGAAAATAGCGGGAGCCATGGATTGATCGGCCAGAGCGGCAAGTGTACGCGATGAGCCGAAAACAGATGAATTGCCAACACTGATAACCGCAATGAGAATTACAGCGTTCATGACACTAGGTAAGACAGTCGTTCCAGCTGTTTCGATGGCAACGACGAAAGGTGAGGCAGCTGAGTTGGAAGAGCTGGCGTCTAAGATTCGAGGATCGTTATGAGGAACAAGAAGACTGACAAGCATCAAAGAAACGATGTAGAACAGCGTAATGCGCCAAAAGACCTGCTTGATGGCGCTGGGGAGTGACTTGCGAGGGTTAGCTGTCTCGGCTGCTGCAAGGCCGATGAGCTCAGTTCCACTGAAGGAGAAGCATGATGTGACGAGCACAGAACAGAAGCCTTTGAAGCCGTTATTAAAAAGTCCCGGGTCGACCCAATATCGGCCTCCAATGTATCCACTGGTAGGCTCGCCGCCTATGTTGATGACGATGCCAAGAAGGATGAAGGCTACGATGGCAGTGACTTTGATGATGGAGAAAACAAACTCGGCTTCGCCGTAGGCTTTGACGCCGAAGAGATTGATGACGACGATTGTTCCCAGGAATATGGCGACAAAGACGGATTTGGAGATGTGTTCGTTCCAGTAAGTGATTGTAAAAGCGCCGGCGATGATCTCAAGAGGTAGAGTGAAGAGCCATTGAAGACAGTAGTTCCATCCCATAGCAAAACCCCACGAAGGGTCAAGGAATCGAGTCGAGAAGGCAGAGAATGAACCAGCGATGGGGAAGATGACAGCTAGCTCGGCTAGCGATTGCATAGTACAATACTGTAAAGCACCGATGACCATGTAGGAGAGGAGGACACTTCCTGGGCCACCTTCGTGCATAGCAGTTCCAGAAGTGACGAAGAGACCAGTACCTTTTCTCTGTTAGCAGACTTGCTAAGTCAACATGTGGGTGACATACCAATAGCACCACCAAAAGCAATCATCTGCAGATGTCTTCCCTTCAATTCTCTCGCCAGTGCCGACGTCGCAGTCTTTGCATTCGCCGCTCGAATGTCGAAATATCTTTCGCCGGGAACATGTGGATTTTCTTCAGCATAATATTGCTTATCCCAACCCTTCATCTTCCTCCGATCCGCCCGTCGAAATCCATCAAGCCAATCATTCTGCTCTTTTGAGTCGTCCTGCTTCGGTGCAGAAATAGCCCACGTTGTTGTATTCCCATCCTTCTGTGACGCCGTGGTCATGTCCCTCATCTCAATGATCTCGACATCGCGGGTGAGCGCCACCTCGACTTTAATGTCGGTGGTCTTTGGTTTGTCATGTGACATGACTGTGTTTCGTATTATGTTATGATAAAGTAAAAAGAAAGGAACGGACGGAGAAAAAGAGATCGTGGGATTGAAGAAATGCGCCAAGCCTGAAGCGAAGTGGTGGAGACAAAGTCTCAGATCAGACCGATGGATGCAATGCAGGTAATTAAAAGAAACGTGGGAGTTTTTAGGTCCGTGGGCCACATCGCATCTCAGACTCAGACATAAAAGAGAAAAAAAGCAAAAGATCGGCACGATTTCTTGGGGAAATGGGGGATAGATAAAAAAACAGAAAGGGGAGAGAGAGGGAATGGAATGGGGGCGAAGAAAGGGAACTTCGGCCTACTGTACGCAAGAGGTGACAGGATCTGTTCCTGTTTGGCCAGTAGGTCCGTGAAACTGGTGCGTCTAGCCCCTGCGTCCCTCACTAATCTCTTCTAGGGGAATACTCACGTCGTCGAGTGGCGTGCTCACCATACCGTAGCCCAAGATTTTGACACGGCTTGGCGAGTTTAGATTGGCCGAAAAAGAGCCATTGAAAGCTAGAGCCCGTAGGTACCATCAGGCCATGGCTTCAGTTAAAGAAGCTCAAAGGCCAGAGAAGGAAGGTGATTGATGCTCTCGCGTGGCAGAGCGGGCGGGGGAGTCAGGGGTCTAAGTGGTCTAGACTCTGACGAGTTAGGGAGCTTGGAATGTTAATTTGGTGTGATAGTTGACTCTCAGCGGATAAAGGGTCTTGTTTTTGGGTCATTCAAGACCTTTGATAGGGTATAGAGAGTCGCATTTGGACAATCAATCTTATCATGATCGGCCAAGATTGTCATACTCCAGATTCTAATATTTCTCCGTCAGGATCCATCAAAGACATAACTAATTATACACTATTGAAAAGCCTCCGAGTTCGGCAATAAACCTTCACGCCATTGACGTCCGCGCCAAGCAAAAATGTCGCGCAAGTCCCCCTTCTGGAATGGTATCCAAATTCCGCCAAGAACTCTATTTACGTCTCACTTTTATCTAATTAATCAACGTATTTTACACTGAGTATAGATAGCAATCAAACTACTCATCACTCCGCATGAGCACACGACACCTTCACTCCATGGAATTAAACCTGCAGCGGCGGAAGAGACAGTAAAATCGCATACACCGGAGAATAATTGGAGCTTGCTGGCATGTTTTTGACTGGGGTATCTCACGTCAGCTGCGGCACAGTTGTTGTTATCTATTTCACGTGAAAAAATCACTCACAAGATGGACTGTTTATCGCTATTCTCTGATGTATTTGTGGTTTTCAATCGGTAGAAGCAGTATAATTGGGTGATTAATCCGCAAATATTTGCGGCAAACCATATCCGAAACGCCCTCCTCTCTAACCGCCTTGCACCTTTACAGGGAACAAATCCGATACTATTGAGTATAGTGGCATTATCAAAAGTTAGATATACCGCCATCAATAGCTGTCGAATGATTGTGATGTAATCGAGAAAGTAATCTTGGTGTTTTCGCGATAAGGCTTTTGCAGCGGAATTAAATTGCTGAACAAATCTGCCAGTTCGGAGAAGTTTGGCCGTTAAAGCAAGTTGTTTCATCAAGGCCTGCCATCGCTCAATTACTGTGATGGGCGCCTTCTTTTGACCCAGAAGCCAGGCAGTCATGCGCGATGAGAAGACGAGGAAGCGGAGTAAGATGTCACGCTCTGCAGTTGTAAAGCGGAAATCGCAGAGTTGTGAAGCAATAATTGCTAGATGCTTGATCATAATGCGGTCTGTAGAAAGACATGAAAACCGTATGAAACGGAGTGTTGTAAAGGTGAAGACAAAGGTGAAGCTCGAGAGGCGGTGAGGTTACTGGGGTTGCGATATGCCAACAGGGTTGCCAGGCATGTCACTGCTTTGGGGAAGCGAAAAGCCTATCTTAGCGGATTGACTCCACGATGATATCGCAGCCGAAACGAAGCCTCGGCTTGACGATAGTGAAGTTTGAAGATCAGTCTCGAATTCATGCTATTGGATTAGGATCGGAGGACTTAGCCAAATGGGTAAAGCGGCACCATTCAGGTACCACTGGTATGGTTGTGTTTTCGATTGCCCAATCAACTCTTTTATTGGATTCAAGTACATGTCTGTTAGTATCATATCATTTTTCAAAACCAAGATATCTGCTCCTATGTTTGAAACTATTCCCTGGGCATGATCTTGACCAGTATTGAGTTGATGGACTATAGGGTACCAGCTTCAACTTAAAAAAAACCTCGGATTTCGTTGAAGTTATGGCATCTCCAAACATCTTCTTCTAATTTATGTTATATACGGAATTCAAATATTAGTGATATCGGGTCTATTCTTGATTGTTTTCTGTATTTTTGAGCTCTATAATGAGCCTTTGCTGGTTTACCATCATCATAGCGTTGGATGTACCAGGCCCATGCATGATAGTGCAAAACGAAACGACCATGCCAACCTTCTTGGCCTTGGTGACTTACCAAGTAGCATTGTACTGATTGCAAGGCATGGAACAACATCGATGCCATTTACTACTTGGATGATAGTTCCGTGTAAAGATAACGATGCTTTTCAGAAGTTCGAAGTCTCCGCAGATAGTCGATCAAACACTCGACGTCTTCGGCGTTCATGCGCGCTGAAGATATCCTATTTTTTTACCAAGGCGTATCTCATTACAAAAGCAAATGATACACTGAAACGTACCGAACTCATTACTCAAACAAGCTTTGTCCGTTACCGACAGCGAGGTCGGAGTTTCGGCGACTTACACACAATGGGATATGCGGCCGGAGCCGAGGCACTGTCCTACCCGAGAGCTTGGGTACTAACTAGAACGTGGAATGAGAGAGCTACGGGAAGTGGGCGTTTCAGAAAATGGAAATGAACCAGATTTGAGACATTGGGGCATTTATTCCCGTCAACAGTGGCATGTGAGATGCTGACCTAAGCTCCGTCATTGAGTTGCAATTAAGCTTATAATCGGCCCAAGATCGACAAGGCAAACACGGGAAGTCGTAAGATTTTATACGGATTATTGCCACGCTGAGTTTCCATTGCGAGACGCGTCGGGTAGAAAAGACAGTGATCGCGTCTTACCTGCGTCAGAGTGTGTCGTGCTGATCGGCCTGATTGGTCTTGAAATCAGTCATTTCGCATTGCAAAAGGATCGTCTTGGCAAACTTGGCGCTTATCGAGGGCCTGGCTCTGAGTGCGAGCGCCAAGGTCTAGGAACTCATAATTACAACTTGTCTTGAAATGAACCGATGCAATAATAGCTCAGTGTTGTGGAAGACATTTGCAAGAGATGGCGAATGGACTGAGACAGGAAATAGACAAGTCCGTGTCCAACGGACAAGGCTGAAAGTCCAACTCAACCAACATCACAGCCCATAATAGCGGAGTAACGACTCCATAGATCATCCTAAATGCTACCCGCCCGTTTCACATCCCACCAATAAACGGTCTATTTCCAAGTCTTTAGGAGATTAAATCCACCGTAGGCTGTAGTGATTGGCACAACAAACCGGCCCCCAACCGCTTCCCAGGCCACTCAGCCCTATTCTATCAATCCCAAAATCCACTTGACCTACTTTTCCCGCTGCTCCTTTTTCTCTTTAACTCTCTCGTTTTCAAGTCTAAATCTTTAACCTTAGTCTTCTTTGTCGTTTGTTTTGCTCCACCGGTCGCAATGTCGAATCTTAAGCCCGCGACTGATATCGATGGGAATGCGTGGTTCCAGATCAGCGAGCTAGCTGTTGATAACAAGGATAATGACTTGAAGAACATGTTGCAGCCCACTGGAGTGGGTGGTGACTTGAGAGTCTGGTCGGGTAACGTAGACTCTTACTGGCAATTCGTAAGTCGCCTGACCGTTAAACTGTTGCATATGCTAACAGAGTGTAGCAAAAATTTGGCGACAAGCCCGGCCGATACCAGCTTCGATGTTCGAATACTCAAGTCAGAAAACAACTATCACTATGCTACCGACCGGATGTCATCGACGAGAAGAAGCGCACAAGGCCGTGTCTGATGCCCTCGGACGATAGCGAAGAACAGCAATGGGATGTGTCACTATGGGGCGACAAGGACGAAACATACCGGTTGACAAACGTCAAGAACGGCACCAAGTGGAATCTGGACTGTATTCCCAGCGGTCCGGTGTTTATGAGCTCTGATCTTGAGGGAGATCAACCACGACAGCATTGGTTGTTCAGTAGTGTTGGAAAAGTGAACAAGCAGGAGTACTCTACTCTTTACACAGAGGTAAGACGACTTTACGAACTCGCATGCTGTAGCTCAACTGACATATCTCAGGCGCCCGACTCAACAGGTGGAGTGATCACCACCACAGCAGAATCGACTGGCACCGGATCGACAGAAGCCACCACAACCGGCGACTCTCCAAGCAGTACTGGCACCGGCGGCAGCAGTGGAAGCAGTGGAAGCAGCTCAAGCGAATCCAGCGACAGTGGTAGCAGCGGTCTATCTTCCGGTGCCGTCGCTGGTATCTCCGTCGGCATCACCCTCGCCGTCGTTGCCCTCGCCCTGGCCGGCTTCTTCTTCTGGCGCCGAAACAAGCGAAAATACCAACCTGCCGGTACTGGACCGCCCGAGTCACCCGGCAAGCAATACCATTCCGCCATGTCTGCGTCACCGAATACCGCGTATAGCGGTGCATACGCGCCCGAGAAAAATACGCCGGCTGCTTCGGAGATGATGCACGAGGACAGACCTGCTGAATTGCCTAATCAGCACGAGAGACATGAATTGGCGTAAGACCAACGCTGTCATGAGTGTACAGTGACTGGCCTTCTACGCCGCAAACTACAAAATAATGTCGAAAGCCAAGAACTTCTTGATGCATACCCGTGTCTATCTGCCAAGGCTATCGACGCCCCCCCACCAACGAGGCGTAGTCAACGAAGGATCGCCCTGACATGCCAGGGAGAAACACAACACCAAGCAAGAAGTTATAGAGCTGAGAGTTCATATTCATATGTACATATACCTACCTACCCAGACATACAGCAAGCGCATGATTTTCTGATACCAATGCTACATACCCAACACAAACAATCCCCCAAATCTTTTAATAATATCCGTATCAGGAAAGCTTCGCACAAAATATATATTATTCAGCCAAGGTCTACCTCGCGCCTAAATACTGAAGGATTATCAGACCTGACGGATCATGTCTCGCTGTCGCATAGAGTCTTATCTTATTGGCTTGGACTGAACCCGAATAAGAGAGACCCCTGCTTGGCGGCTGAATTGACGAATTATAAGTGTTGGTTTGCAAATCGACTAAAATCTTACGACCTATTCAGGAACAAATAGGTTTGAACACAGTGGAGAGAAGGAAAAAAAAAAGCGAGCTTCAAGTGCGAAGGCATAACGCTAACCGCGTGGTAAGCACTACCTCTTTCAGTGGCTTGAAGGATTATTATCCAGTGCGTTAGTTCCATCATGAAACATAAATACTGAAGCTGCCCCAAAATAGTTCAAGTGTCCATTCTTTTGTCCCGTAAGATCGTAATCATGGCTGCCAACGTCACTACCGCCGGCGCAGGTAGCGTGTTGGATTTCTTGGTGAATGACTTCAAGCAGTCTCCGAGCAACTATATCACAGTTACTGTTGTAGTTTCTATTGCAATTTTACTACACAAACTGTCATCGCCATCTCTTGATAGCCGCGAGCCTCCACTTCTGAAGCCAACAATCCCCATCATTGGCCATCTAATTGGGATATTCAAATATCAGAATGGCTTCCTCAAAACTCTATAGTAAATCAAACCAGAACGTGTCACAGTCCCGAACTTGCTAACATGTGACTCCAGTGATAAATCTCACAGACAGATTGCGACTCTTCCTATCCTGGGAGGAAAGCTCTATGTCATCTTCGACCCGGCCATCATCCAGTCTGCATATCGCAAGAAGACTCTTTCTTTCTTGCCATTCGCGGCAGAATTCGCACAGGGAGAACTCCGTCTTACCAATGAAACAACATGGAAACTCAAGAATACAAGTCTCGTACCGGACTTCTTTGAAGAGATCCACCCGGCCATGACTGGTCATCATATCCACCGCATGAATGCCAACGCTCTCAACTATGTGGCGAAAGAGATCAATAAGATTGAAGACTCCGGAGAGTTGAAGACGACGAATCTTTGGCTTTGGCTGAGGGATCTCATCACGATGGCAACGGCTGAAGCGCTGTATGGACCCGAAAACCCCATGAGGGAGGATTCGGGTCTGTTGGACGATCTTTGGTAAGTCAAAGTCAGGACTGAGAGGGCCTTTAGGCTGACATCACGCAGGACTTTTGAGAGTGGACTCAATATGCTACTAATCAATATTTTACCCTCCATCATAGCTCCCAAAGCCCATCAAGCCAGGACACGGCTTCAAAAAGCACTGGGCAAATACTACGGCGCACGAAAATATCACCATGAAGACGCAGCTGAAATTGTCAGAGGCCGTGCTAGGGCTTTTGTCAAACATAAGGTTCCCGATGAAGAAATTGGTCACATCGAACTCGCGCTGCTACACGTTGGAACAGCAAACACCATTCCTACTCTTTACTGGTTCTTCGTCAACGTCTTCAACCGCCCCGGACTTGTCCAACGTTTGAGAGAAGAAGTGATGCCTGTTATTCGAAAGGATGATAATGGCAATGGTATTGTTGATGTGACGATTCTGGATCAGAAGTGTCCACTGCTGGTTAGCTGCTACCGCGAAGCTATCCGTCTTTCAAACCAGGCTGGCGGTAATCGACGAGTTCTCGAAGATACGACTGTCACAGATGCCCAGGGAAGAGAATACCTACTCAAGAAGGGTATGAACGTGCAAACATCCGCTGCTGTTACTCACTTCCTCGATCTATGGGGTGATGACAAACTCGAATTCGATCCAGATAGGTTCGTCGACAGCGGTAACAACGAAAGCGAGAAGTCAAAGCGTGCAGCTTTCTTACCATTTGGTGGCGGGCGGCACTTATGTCCTGGACGAAACTTTGCTTTTGCAGAGAACTTGGGTCTGGTGGCATGTTTGTTGGCTGGGTTTGATGTTCAACTGCCAGATGGACCCGGATTCCCTGCTAAAGCCAGGTGTGATCTCGCACAAGCAGCGGCTAAGCCTGTGAATGGTGGCGAGGGCTTTGGAGTGAAGATCCAGAGGAGGAATGGATGGGAGAAGACGCAGTGGTCGTTTGCAGCTTGAGCTGGATACCACCTATTCAGAACCAAGGATCCTGATGGAGCGGATATAGGGTCGCAAAACTTACAGCGTTTCATTAATGCGCCATTTGAAGTATTTGAATTGGACTAGTACTTATACTATCACCCGACGGATGTAATTTATGATCTGAAGATCAATCGTACCTGTGAGATTTGGGTTGCATTGAGATTATGTCAAATATTGTAGGTCCCCGAGAGTAAGTACATAAATCTGAGGTCAATTGGATAGGTTAGCCGAAACACTGAAATGCTGAGGAGAAGTTGATTCAGGAACTTTATGTCATAGATTCCGTAAAGACTGACAGGAACATAGACTATCTCGTTTATCATATCCTTTCAGGCACTTCTTATAACAAATCCTTTTGTAGAACCACTCAAAGCACTAAAACCTTCCACCAAACTCATTCCCACCAAACCCCTTCTTAGATGTAAGTCTTGAGAAGAGAGTTGTAGTACTGATAACCAGGGCCACTAGGAGGCTCAAAGCTGTACATGTAGTCAGCCCACCAAGGTCCAGCAGCCCACCATGTAACACCCTTCCAAACATCAGAGTTCTCCTTCATATAATCCAACATGCCCTTGATAGCAGTCTTGCAGGTCTCATTGGGTCCACCAGCGAACTCTCCGATCATGCCGATCTTCTTGTTCTTCCTCAACCACTCAGTAGCAGCCTTGAGACGCTCGGCTCCGATGGTAGTGGAAACGCAAGTTGCTGATGTACCGGAGCTGTCAGAGTCGAGGTACTGGTGCATCTCGTACACGATCTTGTTCTCGGGGTCGGTGAGGGCTTTCATGTTGTCGTTGACGTCGGGCCATGACCAAGCACCGGACCATTGGTTTCCTTCGACGAAGATGTATTGAGTAGCTCCAGCGGCACGGATACCGTTGATGGCAGCTTGGTTGAGGTTGAGAACAAGGGTCTGATCCATGGTGTTGTACTCATTGTTGGTGTCAAAGGCAACACGACTGTTGCTCTTGAATTGAGTAGCAAAGTTCTTCCACCAGGTCTGGAAGTCAGAGGTTGAAGTGATGATCTTGTCAAAGTAGCGGCCGTAGTTGTGAGGGTCAAGAATAGCAGTGGCGCCCTTTCCAGTGATGTGGTTGACAATGTCGGTGAAGTTCTTGAGGTAAGCAGTGTCGTAAGAGCCAGTCAAGGAGCTTGGAGTCAAACGTTCCATCTTCAGCTGAACTCGGAAGGCGTTGTAACCCTGTGAGATGAGGGTCTACAGAATGTCAGTGATGCGTATGTGTACCGACAAGTAGTTTGACTTACATCAACGGCAGCGGGATCAGGGAAGATGTAGTCCTTTCCCCAGGTACCAGGGAGATTCTTCTCACCAAACTCACCACCAGCCTCGTTGGTACCGACCCAGAGGAACTTTCCATTGCCAGGTGGAGTTCCAGTAGGTTGGCTACCACCACCAGTAGTAGTCTTCATGGTAGTGCTAGGCTCTCCACCACCCGAGCCAGGCTGACACTGGTGATACCACTCATTAACAACCTTGCAGGTGTATCCAGAGACACAAGTTGTTGAGCCGGACCAGTTGTTTCCACCGCATTGAGCCCAGCCTGCGTTCTGGGCAACCGAGAGGCCGGCGAAGAGACTAAGAGCGAGAACAGACTTCATGATGGTTGATATGGAATGCCTTGGTCAACTGAGGAGCCCGTTTGATTGAGGGAATCATTCGTCTTTTATATATCTTCCTTCAAGGATGATCTATGGACCTCTTACTAAATCGAGTCTATATCGTTCAACAAGCCGGGAGCTGTAGCCCGATATCCGTCGAACCATAGTTGGCGTCATTACTACACAAGATCTGCCAATATGCCCGCCATCAATTCAAGGACCGGCCCGTAATCCGTAACATTCTGCGGAGGTTTGATCCGCTAGGTCCCAGAAAACGAATGTCCTTTCAATCCGGAAATGGGAAATGTCTCTCACGGCCGAGCCTTAACTGACCACGGAGGAGCAGACTCCGCGTCATGGAGTACCGGAGCACATGACCAATTTTAAAAGTGCACCTATAATATAATAACAAGGAACACATATACCATGTTCTCGGGTGTCGACTGATGGGATTGTGGGGATCGGAAGTTGTCCCTCCGAGCTCCTTCGAGAGGTTAAAGCGACACTGGAGTTTTCGGAGACAAGGCCCAAGTTGCCGTCATTGAAGGAATAATTTTCATGAAATATTGATCGCAAAGTTTAATCAGTCTAAGAGAATGAATTGAGAGAAAGAATTGCCATTTCTTTGTGGGGTATTGGTATGCGGTTTCGCGGGTGTCGTTTTGGAGGTTGCGTGTTTGAACATGAGGTGTGAAATTCCGCTTGTTTCTCTTATTGGGAGGAATACGACATGCCTTTTCTGGCCATATGTCTTCATGTGAACTAATAGGAAAGATTACTATACACAAACAAGCCGACCTCGGCTATCGCTTAAACTGCCCAAACCAAAAGCTATCATCAGGTCTCATTCCCGTCATAACACCCTCCCTCGTACACAAATCCCTCTCTTCAGATCCAACCCTCCACTCTTTCATAACCTCAGGTCGCACCAACATCTGCATCAACATTCCAGATTCAGCATGCCATGTATTATGACAGTGAAAAGCCCAAAGACCTGGATTATCAAGAACAACACGAATGACAGCCCATGCGTACCCTTCCACTGTAAGTGTGTCTCGCCTAAGGGGGTTGTCTAGTAGTTTATGTTCCTTAAGGTAGTCTGGTAGTGCTGTGGCATTTGGTGGGTAGCCGTCTCTTCCTTGTAACAGGACAAAGAACTTATGGCCGTGGAGATGAAATGGATGTGCTCCGTCGTCAAAGTTGTTGATGGAGATGTCTAATGTTCGAACACCAGTGGTCTCTAGAACGAACTCTTTTTGACGCTCAAATACTTTCTCGTTGATTGCGATGGGCTTCTTCACGGATGTACTTTGTACTCCATGGTCAAGGAAGCGATGCAGAGATGGATGTGTGGCGTTGGGATGCCATGTCGAGTCATTGAAGAATCCTCTTGCTAAGCGCCAATCTCCAATCTCAAAGTTGGCGCGAAGAACGATAATCTCATCTGCAGGAGGAGGAGACACAACTTCAACTGGTTGAAGGGCCGTGGTGTTCAGATCTCGACAGATGACTTCAATCGCATCTGACCATTCTTTGCTGGTTGGGTCTCCAGAAGTCTTTTTGACATCGTCACCCTTGTATCGGATGATGGCTTTTGTTTCAGCCTGCAGACGCTCATTTGGGTTCTTGAAGCAATGTGTAACCATTCTAGCCCTCATCCAAAATGACGAAGCTGAGGTGACATTTGTCTCGAGAACGACGCTATATCGTTGCGCTGGAAGGATGTTCACACGATGGATAGGCTCAGGATGAACATCTGTACCATCAACTTCAGTGACGTAGAATGGATGCTCGTCAAACTGGATCTGAAACTCGGCAAAGGCACCGACATTGATGATGCGCAGTCTGTGACGCTTTCCAGCTTCCAGATCAATAGTGGGTATTGCGAGGTCAGTAGTGTTGCATTTCCAGCCCTTGAAGTCGTCGCAGTCGCGAATATTCCGACCGTTGATGAGACCGTTATCCGGTACAGGCTCGTTATTCTCTTGGTCAGGAGCGAGATATTCCATAAGAAGTTCCGAAGTCAGGTTATGATAGTGATCCTGGACCATGATAACTCTATCCGACGAGTAGTCCATTTTCTGCAGATCTTTCTCCTTCTTGGAATGGACTACCATCGGACCCAGGAGACCATCTGATGCCTGTGCGCTATGATGTGCATGATACCAATACGTTCCATGTTGACCCTTGACATCAAATCTGTAGGTAAACGTTGAGTTTGGAGCGATTGGACATTGGGTTACACCAACGGTACCATCCATGTTATTAGTCCCGTTCTGGAACATGCCGTGGAAGTGAACGGCCGTTGCATTAAGAGCCTTATTCTTGACATGAACGACGATAGTATCGCCTTCGTTGCACTCAACAAGTGGTCCGGGGTACTGATTGTTGATGAGGATCATTGGCCGATAAACTCCATCTGGATTGAAAGTGGCGTCGTTGATAGTCCAAAAGTACTCCCTTGTCGTTGGCGGCGTATCGAATTTCCATGATGACGAGAGGATGTATTCTTCAGTATCGCGAAGCTGAGCTGTTTTTGGGATGTCTTCTTGGTGTTTGATGGTCTCTGGTGTTGGGGTTGGAGCTGGAGCTGGAGCTGGGTTGTTAGACTGAGGCTTTTCTGGGTGTGATGATGGATGGGGATCATGGTGGGTAGATGATGATGCCTGCAGGTTGAGAGCGACTGCTGCTAACAGAAAGATGGAAATAACGCTGGCGACAGCAAGAAAGACTGTCAAACATTTCCCTTGCTTTTTGGGGATCGTTGGTTCCGCCTGTTCTGACTTCAAAGCATCTTCCTCAAGAAACCATTGCCCCGAAGCATCATCACCATCCTCATACACCCACAGCGACTTCGACAGACCTTTCATCATCGCAACGATAACCAAAGAAAAAGCACGTTGTCGTTCAAAGAAGAAAGAGTCCAGCTCAAGCCCAAAAAGACCAAGACCGAGCCTCCAATGCAATCAAATGCTCCATAAAGTCAGCGTAACCCCCGCCACTCCACTAACAGGGGTCCTACTAGCTTTGACGTTAAACCCGAGGAACCGGATCAGTCGGCACGCGAGCATGGTACTTCTGATTCCCCAAATCAGCCACACGTGCCCTACAACCGTAATCGATTGGCGTTACATTCATCATCCAATATCCAAAAGTGCAATGCGAGCTTCCTTACGTTGACCGACGAGTGGAGAGTCGATCGGCACCTTATCCGACCGAGACAATATATCATACTGGATATAACCTTGAATTCAACGTTGTTCTTCAGTTTCAGCACCACCAGACAAGTTTTCCATCCAAAATGCTGTTTCAAGCTGCTACCGTCTTGGCCGTCGCTGGTCTGGCTCTTGGCCACAACTACCCTGCTCCTCCTAAGGACCATGGCCACAAACCTGCCGCAACTGGTTGGGAGACCAGTTACACTGCCACTGGAACTGCTGAGGTCGCCAAGGCTGCTGCTACAGCTAAGACCAGCAGCCCTACTTCTCATGTGAAGGGCAAGGCCTTTGATCGCATTGCCATCATTTACTTTGAGAACGAGAACTACGAGAAGGCTTTCGGTGACCGTAAGTTTCCCTCTTTCATTGATGGAAATCAATACTAACCGAGACAGCCAACTTCACCTGGCTCCGAAAGAAGGGTATCACCCTGTCCAACTACTTCGGTGTCACCCATCCTTCTGAGCCCAACTACATGGCCGCCATTGCTGGTGACTACTTTGGCATGCAGAATGATGACTTCAACCGCAACCCCCGCAACGTCTCAACCGTCATTGATCTCCTTGAGCACAAGGGTATCTCATGGGGTCTGTACCAGGAAGACATGCCTTACTCCGGTTTCGAGGGCTTTGCCTGGGTCAACCACAAGAACGGCAAGAATGACTACGTTCGCAAGCACAACCCTGCTGTTCTCCACGACAGCATTGCTACTTCTGAGCAGCGTCTTTCTCAGATCAAGAACCTGTCTCTGATTGACACCAAGAAGTCTGTTTTCCACCAGGATCTTAAGGAGAACAAGCTTCCCCAGTGGATGTTCATTACCCCTAACATGACTTCTGATGGTCACGATACCTCCGTTACTGTTGCTGGTCAGTGGGCTCGTACTTTCCTTGAGCCCCTCCTCAAGGACAAAAACTTTATGCAGAACACTCTTGTCCTTGTTACTTGGGATGAGAACGAGACCTACGCTCGCCAGAACCACATTCTCGGAATCTTGCTTGGTGACGCTGTCCCCGAGCACCTCGTCGGTACTGAGGACAACAGCTTCTACAACCACTACTCCGAGATCTCCACCGTTGAGGCCAACTGGGGTCTTGACACCCTCGGACGCTGGGATGTCGGTGCCAACGTTTTCAAGTTCGTTGCTCAAAAGACCCACGACAAGATCCGAAAGTGGAAGTCTCACAAGATCGACCACTACTTCTGGAACGTCTCTTACGCTGGTGTTTTCAACGAGCTCGGTGGAAACAAGGAGTATCCTGCTCCCAACCTTGATCTTGAGCATACTTTCTCCGGCCGCAAGGTCTTTGGACCTATCCGTGAGGAGTGGAAGAAGAGCAAGAATCCTAGCTACTACAAGGATACCATTGAGGTTAACGATGGTCTTAACCCTCCTAAGGGCTATGAGGCTCCCAAGTCCAAGTAAATTATTCTTTGTACATATTGAGAGCGTTTTGGAGTAGCTGTAAATAGTATCGATAAGATCACTCTAGATAGAATAACCATCCAATTACGCTAAACTTGAACCCTTTAACTTTTGACTTTGACTATAATTATATCCAAAATAAAGGAAATCTAACCAGATTCTGACTCGGTAGTAAATCAACCTATCTAAACAACAGAATTGGGAACACGTTCCCCAAAATCAGATGCCAAGCAGATCGCCAAGTCACGGACCGAGCGATCCATCCATTAACGTTTACAGGGATCTCTTTGGACCCCGAAGCGCCACTAACCCACTAGCATGATCCCAGGGGCAAGCGAATCGCATAACGTACTTTTGTCAGCGCGTCATTAGCGTTGAGCCTATAATATTGCAGTGTCGTAACATGTGCTCTAGCAATAAAATGTAGATCACTTTCTGTTGCGGTCTTTGTTTGTGCTACGTCGGCAGGATATTGCCGTGAGCTATCCTACCTTGTCACCGAACATGACCTGCGTCATGGGGGACAGAATGGGGGCACGTGTGAAAAGACCCAGGTGAAATGGAATTTCTGATAGTTCTGCTGAACTTGAGTTTCTCAACATTCAAATTCATCGACAAAAATGAAGTCTTCACAAAGTCCAGCATTCAAGCGCTTCTTGAGCGACTTTACCCTCGGTTTCTCAGATGGTCTCACCGTTCCTTTTGCCTTGACTGCAGGGCTCAGTTCTCTCGGCAAGACAGATACCGTCATAACAGGCGGATTAGCAGAACTATGCGCTGGAAGTATTAGCATGGGAATCGGAGGATATCTGGCTGCGCGCGATGAATGCGCACCTTCTCAAAATAGCTCAGAAGATGTTGAAGAAGTGAGGGAGAGCTATGAGAGGACTAGTGAGAGTGATTATATGGTTGAACAATCGGAGAAGATGCAGATACAAGCGGAAGAACTTATTCGACAACATCTGGAACCTCTGGAGCTACCAGGCTCAACAGTCACGACAATTCTCAACACACTTCAACGAGAACCATCAGGTCTTCGTCGCACAATATCGCGACTTCAATCATTCAAAGACGATCTTTCATCACCATCACAACCAGCGACCCAGTCACCCATCATATCAGGCCTTTCCATTTCTCTAGGATACACCATCGGTGGCATCATTCCTCTTCTCCCATATTTCTTCGCCAGCACCGTCGGCCTTGGATTTCGATGGAGTTTATGTCTCTGTCTCTTCGTACTCTTTGCTTTTGGAGCTGGAAAGAGTTGGTTGTTACGGACAGGAGATGCGAGAGTACGGGCTTGTTTCATTGAAGGATTGCAAATGTTGGTATTGGGTGCGGCTGCGGCTGGAGCAGCTGTTGCGTGCGTTACTTGGGTTGGGGCAACATGAGGATACTTCCTGGGATGTATCAGTTCTTTTTTTGGAGCCCTTGTAAATTAACGAAAAAATAATATGCTATCTGATAATCAATAAATGATCAAGAACTTGAAGACTTCCATCCAACAACGGGAAGTCTTACCTTAGTGCCCACTGGCTGCTCATGGATCACGCCTTGGTGATTTCACGTCTAGGGCATCATCATAGGGTTATTTTATACTTTGACTTCTAGAAACAGCTAGACACCACAAAAAGGAATTCAAGGCATCTTTTCGTCGGAAATGCCAGTAAAGATCATGCTCAGGATGCGAAGCATATGCGTGTTCGCTTCCAGCCACATTTAGAGAGCAGATAAATTCAAGTTCAAATTAACTCCATAAAATCCGATAAATATAGATCAAACCGAAGGTTAATCATCACCACAGCAACGACGGGCGTGTAAGTCGAGCCTGGCACCAAAATCACTTCTTCGGGCTCCGTAAGGCTCATAATCTTAGGTCTGGAAGGGTTGGTGAACCAATTCCTTGACTCATACGTGAACCTATCATACTATTTAAACGGACACATCACATAGAATTTACAAAGTGGGAAAGAGATCCTTCCAGAATATTCAGTCGTTTTAGTGGAAGACAGATGGAGCTGAATGTCATAGAGGACGCATATCACGTAGAGGAAGGAAGACTTTTGGCCAAGACAAACTCCATCATGTATATTGATACCACTTTTCATTAGATAAATCAGTACATTCCCTTTCATTTGCCGCCCTCCATAAAACCCAACAGCATGCTGACTTGTATAGGCCTGAGACCTCTTGATAGTCAGGTATCAATACAAACAAAATCCTCAACACCCGACTTCAACTGATACAAGTATTCACGATAATAATATACATAGTAATAAAAGTCAGACTGACTCAAAATTGTTGAACACAAGATATGAAAATAAAAGAAATATCCCTCAAACCTATCTGTCCCACCATCTTTCAAGTCTGTAACATCTGTCCAGGGCTCAAGAGCAAATCTCTCCGTATAATATGCGTGTATAAGGGCCATCTGCTCATCCCAAGACATAACTTCCAGACGAGTATCTTATAAAGGCACGGGGGCAGAGAAATCCTCAAGCTTACCATCTGAGTGCTCATCTGCCGTATGGTCACTCCCACCGTAGGCCTGGAAGTCCACGTACAGAGATTCTTCTGGTCACTCCTCAACAGCATCATCCGGTTGAGGAGTATTCTCCCGTTCCACAGAAGAATCGCTCTCCTCTGTGGATGACTCCCAGAAATTTTCCCCAAGACCAGAATCTTCGACGCAAGACTCCTGTTTTCCAGAGGTGGCACTATCCTCACTGCTGTGAGTACAGGCTTCCCCGAAAAGCTCACAGGAACAAGATGCTGGCTCTTCTTCTACTTGCACCTCATCTTGCGGGGGACTGGAGTCAAGACCCGTACTGTCATCCTGGGACTGAGTCGCTGGGGAAGAGGCAGGATACTGGAGGTCCGGTTTGAGCCTGTCGTTTCGGGCAGCATCATGCTCATACCCCGGATGAGCAATTGAACTTCTCATGGGGCCCGCGTACTGCCGGACAGGTGGTTGAGGGGCAGGGAACTCTACGAGGTCATCCTCCATGATGTCGGCGTCCGCAGGCATCGAGGCATCGAACACCTCCATATTTTGATTCACCGGTGCCAGGGGATCAGAGACTCTCATTGGAGGATCCCTCTGATGAGGAGTCCTCTGAACCACCTGTGAATCAGCTCCAAGCCCCAGGTTCTGCATGCCATTCGGTACGGCAGCATATGGGCTGTCTGGGATGGGGTTTCTTGTGGCCCAAAACTGAAATCCCCATCGAGCCATACCAGGATCAGGAAGCGCGTATTGACCTTGGGGATATCCCATCTGACCTTGGAAAACGCCCATTTGGTAGCCAACGTTCATCTGGTGTTGAGGAGCGCCCATATTGCTGGAAGGAGTCATATGGCCCGAAGGCCTGCATCCATGAGCGGGGGGGATGTGGTAAGCCATATGGGCACCCGAAACCCTTTGATCGCGAGGCCACCCTTGGGGATATTGGTCCATGGGAAGGGCAGCATACGCATTAGCATGCTGGGGGGGATTAAACCCAGCGGCATACCAAGGGGATAAATCAGGAAGACCAGGGACATCATGGGACGCAGTGGAGACATTACCGTTGTTCATCGGTGCTTGATATGGGGCTGTAGACACCGGAAGGCTATTGAGTTGACTGAAGCCACCCGTGGCAATCTGGGGTGGAGGCACAGCTTGCCCCCCGTCTGGATGACCCAGGACCTGAGGCTGGGCCCGCGCACGTGCAGAGCCACGCTTCACAGCACACCCGCGAGGTTGCCGATTTTTACTTCCGGCAGGTCTACCAGCTCGCCGGCGGACCTCTACTTCCCCTATGGAATGTTAGACAAGAACACTATAAGTTGACGAAAGATGGACTTACCTCCATGGGCCTCTGTGCACTCTCTGACACGATGACCATTAATGCATTTCTTGCATGCTACCTTCTCTCCTTGTTCGTTAACTCGAACCATGATGAATTCTTGTTGTTAGATGATGAAGAGTAGGGTGGATGAGTTGTGACTTGAGATAAGAGAAAGAGATAATGGAGAGGAAATAAAGTGATTGAGGGGACTTTCAACATAGTAAATTCAAAGTTTGAACTTTTGAACTGTCTTCTCATCAAGAGAAACGCAAATCTTTTTTGTAGTCATCTTTGGGGTCTGCTGCCAGAGCAATGAGCCCCGAGGTGTTCATACTTTGAGGTGACGAAGCAGCATGTCCTGTTCAAACTCATTACCAACAGAGGACTCCATCACATCTGAACACTGTCAAGGGACAGAAAGAAAGAGGGGCCCCTTCTATTTTGACCGGCTCAAGAACCTGTATTTGAGCCCTGAAATTATGATACTGATATAAAGGGCCAAAGAATATCTTTTGTTACTAATTAAAAGCCATCTAACAAAGATTCCTCTCCCACTATGATAGATAAAGGGCTCTTATTTACTATCATGGAAGTGGGATCCTGCGCCGTAGCCCTGGGGGTCGCTCTCTGCCCGATTGGTCTCATGAGTGCGCACCATATGCGAACCCAAAAATGGCGCCTGGGGTAATAAGCTTTGGTTATATTGATTTGAGCCACACCCGAAACTTAATTATCCGAGGTTCGCCAGAATTCGCACCAAGGTTCGCATCAAGGTTCGCATCAAGGTTCGCATTTCAGCTTGGAGACACACCACCGAGATGGCAAGACAATGGCATACTACGGTATTGTGTGAAAAGCCCAGGTCACTTATGTCAGAAAGATGATGTTTATTGGAACATAGACATTACTCTCAAATCCGATATTCTGTTGGCACGGCAATTTCGAATATGCTTGAGTGATGAGCTACCACACGTTGATCAGCTTCATCTGGCCCTCAGCGTGACGTTCACCCACGCTCATTGAGTCACTCCCCGACTTGACGATGCGATTCTGGCTTTCATTTTTGTCTCTATTCATGCAGCAGCCGCTTGACGTGTCCCCTCTGGTCCAATCAGGGAGATTGGTTCCTGAGATCACACTTCAAAGGGGAGCTTGTTTACACCGACGAAATTTTTACTTTTAGAACAAATCAATATATCTATGACAATAACTTCAGGTAATGAGGTGTATAGAACAAGATTTTCTGTTTGTGGGTTCATTGATACTCTGTGTGTCCAGTTTTGTGGGAGTGACATGGCCTGAATGGTCCAATCCCCAGATGCACCAACCACATCATTGAAGCCATCATACTTCTTTTCTAGAGATAGAGGAAGCTATAATCAATGAAAGCTATCTCCTCAAGTAAATATTTGCAAATCATCGAGCTGTACGTAAATTGATGTATGTATGCTGTTGATGAAGTGGCTATAGATGCCAGGCCTGACCCCCTCACAACATGGTGATTCCTGAGCCTCCTTGCCTGAGTCAAAGCAAACCTTATACGCGTTCTTTGAACAACGAGCCATCAAAATATCCTTATGGTCATAATTTGACAGGCAGCAAACCAGCTTCTCAAGTTTGTAGAAGCACTGTCAAGCCCCATCCCCTCCCCAACGAAGAATGACACGACTTGTCTGGCTAGTTTGAGTTCTCCTTTTATTCCTTCTCCATAAAATATTGTTTGTCATTTAGTATGCTTTCGAGAGTCAAGAAACTGGCAAAAGCTTATAGAATTTTCTGTGTATAAAAACCACCTGATGTACGTACTCTTGTACTTCTCCTTCTCCTATCTCGCAACATTCTTCAATTCCATCAACTTCAACCAAGTATCAACACTACTTGAAGTCAAATTTTATATTCTTGTAAGTAATTAAACACCACTTCGAGTACAGTAAGACAATAATCTACGCCCATACACATCTGGGCCCTTGGCGTCTTACTTTCTTCCGTCCCCCCATCCAATCCTTGTTCACCCAGCTCACATCTTCAGTCACGATGGCTCCACAACGCAAGGGCTACTTCGATCCCGCCACCGGGAAGAAGATGGGCTGCTTGAGGCACAGGAGGGGCCATAGAACCCACGAGTGCAGCCCTACTAACCCCAAATGTGATCAAAGCACATTTGAGGTTATTAGGCGAGCTGGTCGCCCCGCGGGGGCAAGGAATGACCCGAGGGAGAATGCCCGCCGACTGATTGACAAGGCGAAGAAGGGGGTAAGTACGATGAATAGGGAGCTTGGCAAGTGGACCAAGATCTGTCACCCCCTGGGATCTGGGCCTCACCAAGGGAAAGATGAGGCTTGGGGTAAGTTTGTGAGGGCCTGCAAGGTTGCTGAGGAGCGTGTCAAGGATGCTCGAAAAGCAGCAGGCAAAGCGGGTGCGAATGACCAAGCCCTTGCAACTCAACTGCCCGATATCCGCTCCCAGTATCCCCAGGTATTTGAGGGCCAGATCGTTGATGCCCAGACGGGTGATGCCCAGGTGGGTAATTCCCAGAT
>JAALXK010000005.1:0-110646 GCA_012977745.1 Fusarium anguioides
TATATATATTATATTATTATATAATTATAAAATTTTTATTTTTATTTAAGAAAAAACTTATAATTATTTAATTTAAAAATTAAATAAATATAAATATC
Source organism: Fusarium anguioides (assembly GCA_012977745.1). Lineage (NCBI taxonomy): Eukaryota > Fungi > Ascomycota > Sordariomycetes > Hypocreales > Nectriaceae > Fusarium > Fusarium anguioides. The sequence continues at coordinate 99 of JAALXK010000005.1, forward strand.
ACTTATAAAATTTTATAGAAGAGATTAGCTTATTACCAAAAGGGTTTTGGGATAGTAAGCTGATTAATCTTCAGTAGATATCTCCGGCTATTAGCGAACCATAAAATGACATAATTCATTCATCTACTGAGCAAGCAGTTCCACCTACAACAGGCTGTTTGTTGGCGTATGATTCATTCAATTGATGGCACTTTTGAAAGTTTTGTTTTTCGACTCTCACAACCTCGTTTGATATTTCAAAGCTTTTTGGCTATGTCGGCCAAAATCTGACTATCGAGTACATTATCTGAAGCTATCAAAAGTCAAAAAGAGAGCTTTCCCGAGCTTGGTGGGGTTGCCCTACGACACCAACACACAAGAGTCCCATCATGTCAGGGACAAAGGCAGCCCTCAAGGCCATCAATGATGCTATTCGCCAGCAAAAATTTGATGATGCTGTGGCTCAGGCAAAGGAGCTGCTAGAAAAAGACCCCAAGAGCTACCAAGCGTAAGAATCCCGCCCATACAAGTTCATCAGGGAGCTGCAATACCCCGCTGTAGGAGGTTCAAGCTGACGACAGACCTTCAGTCACATCTTCTTAGCCTTCGCCTTGGACAAACAGGACAGACTTGACCAAGCTCAAGAGACTTATCGCTCTGCGACACAGATTCGTCCCCAGGAGGCACAGGCATGGCAGGGCCTAATCAAGCTATTTGAGAAGCAAAGCAACAAGAAACTCGCGGACTACCATCAAGCAGTGGTGAATCTAGCACAGATATACCGGGATGTTGATGACATGTACAAGTGCCAAGATGTTGTGATCAAATTTGTCGACTTCGCTAGAGTCCAAGGAGACGAGACACAATACGCCGAGGCATTGTCGATACAGCTTCCCGAAAGTCCGCTGTATCCCATTCTCGAGGGTCGATTTCCCCACCCAGCAAAGACATATGAGACTATAGCGCACATCCTAGAAAAGTCTGAAAAGTACCGGATAAATACCCTCATTGGAGAGCGACGGACCAAACTGGGCGCTAAACTCACAGAAGTCACCCTCGACGCCAAGCGAGAAGTTTATGGCCAGAGCAAGCTGGAACACGTCTACCGGCAGCTCATCAACTGGACAAACGACGATGATCTAAGACGGCAGTATGAAGAGAAACTTCTTCAGCTTTGCTACGATCGGCTCCTCGTCGCACCAACAGGCTCCAAAAAGGATACCGAGCGCCAAAAAGTACTCGATCTGGCTGATGGCATGGTTGCTATTAAATACCCCTACAAGCTCGCTTGGGATATTTCCATGGAGTGGCAGGACAAGAAGGAGATCCGAGAATGGGACGTCGATATCCTACGAGCTTACTGTTCATTCTTCCCCGACAGCGACCTCTACAAAGTCATCACCAGTTTTCTAACAAGCCCCATCTCGCCGTTCCCGGCAGAGAAACCACAAGAAAAAACGAAAACAGAATCCAATGAGTCAGATGAGAGCTCCGATGACGACGATGGTGGCGTTCCCACTCTTGTGGTTCCCTTGACCGACGAGGATCGTCTCATCATGATAACCGAAGGCATTACTGCTGCTGATTCTGTTCTTGCATATCGAATTACTGGCCAATATCTCCTTCATATTGGAGAGTATGAGAGTGCTGTTGAGTTTATGCGGAAGGGACTGGCTCTTCTAACACAGGAGCGCAAGAAGACGGGCCTTTCATTTTCCAACGCCGAAGACTCGTACTACCTCTCACTCGGAACAGCATTAGTCTACTATCAATCTCCCCGACACCACAAAGAGGCAAAAGAGTTGTTCGATAAGGTTCTTGAACGTGACAATACCTCCACCTCTGCTCTTATTGGCGTTGGCCTTATTTATGAAGAAGAGGAGGAATATGATGAGGCTATTGACTATCTTACTCGGGCTTTGCAGCGCGATCAGACAAACATGAGGGTCAAATCTGAGGCTGCTTGGGTAAAGGCCCTCAAGGGAGATTGGGAAACCGCAAAAGAGGAGCTCCAGGAATGCCTTGAGCCTCTGGAAAAGCAAGGAGCTGGTTCGAAGGAGTTGCTGGGCGAGACTCAACATCGCCTAGGAGTATGCATCTGGAATATCGACACCAGCAAGGCCGCAAGGAAACAGAGAAAGGGAGAATCCGCATACGCCTACTGGCTGAGCGCTCTCAACAACAATCTAAACCACGCACCTACGTATACCTACCTCGGAACCTACTACGCGGACTACGCGAAGGACAAGGGCAGGTCGCGGCGTTGTTTCCAGAAGGCTCTGGAGCTATCTCACACTGAAGTGGTTGCAGCCGAGCGACTTGCCCGCTCATTTGCGGATGACGGAGATTGGGATAGAGTCGAGCTCGTTGCCCGCCGTGTTGTTGACTCTGGTAAAGTGAAACCACCACCAGGCTCCAAGAGAAAGGGCATCAGCTGGCCGTTTGCTGCACTAGGAGTGGCTGAGCTGAACAAGCAAGACTTTCACAAGGCTATAGTGTCATTCCAAGCAGCGCTGCGTATTAGCCCTGAAGACTACCACTCCTGGGTTGGCCTTGGAGAAAGTTACCACAGCTCAGGTCGGCATATTGCTGCTACCAAAGCTATTCTAAATGCGCAAAGACTAGAGGAAGAGACACAGACGGATATCTCTGGAGATACCTGGTTCACGAAGTACATGCTTGCTAACATCAAGCGCGAGTTGGGCGAGTACGATGAGTCTATAGCTCTCTACAGGTCGGTCATCGAGACACACCCCGAAGAGGAAGGCGTTATTATCGCCCTACTTCAAACGACAGTCGACAATGCCCTGTCATCAGTTGAGAAAGGCCTCTTCGGAAAGGCAGTACAACTTGCAACCGAGACTATAGAGTATGCCAAGACAACCAGCGGTAGCGTTTTGGAAACCTTCAACTTCTGGAAGGCTATAGCCGATGCATGCTCCGTCTTCTCATTTGTTCAGAGCCGAACACGAGACTTGCCTTATGAATCAATTCGCGAGCTTCTTGAAAAGGGTTCACAGGAGGCATTCGAAATCTTCGCCAGCGTTGACAAGGTTGGCACTGACGTAGTCTTTGCCAAGGGGTTGTATGCAGATGATGAGCAGCCAGGAGTGGATCTCACCCGATGCATACATGCTACGATCCTGTGTCATAAGCAAGGCGTTCACATTGCGTCTAATGATCGCCATGCACAAGCCGTTGCCTACTATAACTTGGGATGGGCTGAGCACCGCGCTCATGCTTGTCTCCCTTCAGAAATCAGGAAGAAGTCTAGTAGTTACATTAAGGCTGCAGTCAGATCGTTCAAGCGTGCGATCGAATTGGAAGCTGGAAACCCCGAGTTTTGGAATGCTCTCGGTGTGGTGACCAGCGAGATTAACCCTTCAGTGGCACAGCATGCGTTTGCCAGAAGCCTATACCTGAACGAACGAAGCCCGGCAGCTTGGACAAATCTGGGAACTCTTGCTCTGCTGTCAGGAGATGTGCAGCTGGCTAACGAGGTCTTTACTAGAGCCCAGTCAACCGACCCTGACTATGCACATGCTTGGTTAGGACAAGGATTCGTTGCTCTTTTACATGGAGATGCCAAAGAAGCTCGTGGCCTCTTCACTCACGCAATGGAGATTGCAGATGCGTCTTCGGTACCCACCCGGCGTCACTACTCGAGTTCTTTATTCGACCATATTCTTGCCGTGTCTCCCAACGAGATTACCGTGGAATCACTCATACAGCCACTCTTTGCTCTTAACCAGTATCAGAGCCTCAAATCTAATGACTTGGCATTTGGTCACATGGTGACATTGTTCCAAGAGCGTACCAATGAGTGTGGTCGTGCAGTCGATACGCTTGAGAGGATTTCATCGACTGTTGAAGCTGATTACGAGAGCACGGAATCTCCTCAAAGTCTTGCCAAATTTGCCCTGGCGAAGACTGATCTTGCACGGGCTTACCTTGCATGTGGTTCTTTTAAGAAAGCAGTCGAATGCGGCGAGCTCGCATTGGGATTAAGTAGCGAGGAGGCTGAGAACGAGCTCTCGAGCGAGCAACGAAAGAGGGCGCGTCTGTCAGCACATCTGACAATAGGACTCGCCCAGTATTACAACAACGAGTTTGACGAAGCAATTTCGTATTTTGAGTCCGCTCTGGAAGAGTCCGATGGCAGCCCAGATGCTGTATGTCTGTTGGCTCAAGTACTCTGGGCTCAGGGTGCTGAATCATCACGAGACAAGGCTCGTGAAGCATTGTTCGAGGTGATCGAAAAACACCCCAGGCATGTCCAGTCGGTGCTTCTTCTTGGTGTTATCGCTTTGTTGGACAATGACGAGGACAGTTTGGAGGCTGTTGTAGAAGAACTCTCTGGTCTTCGTACCAATCACAAAGTGACAGTTTCAGAGCAGTCGCACATTGGCGAAGTCCTTCGGGCTATTGCAACCCTGGGAGAAGGACGCACAGATGATGACATGAGGACACACGTCCAGACGGATATCATGCTCTACCCAGACTTGCCCCATAGCTGGTCCGCCCTGGCCCAAGCTACAGGCGACGAGTACGCAGCTAAGATGGCGCTTAAGGTCGCAGCAAGAGGTATTCCTCCAAAGGGCTTGTTGGAGGCTCAGGATCTGTCAAAGGCATATGCCGGAACAGTTACTGCTGGGGATGCTCAGCGAGCAGCCTTCCTGGCACCTTGGGAACAAAGTGGCTGGACATCGCTAGCTGCTGCCACCAAGGGACTTTGATGAGATGGAATTATGGAAGGAAATGATTTGGGTGGACATGAAGATATGAAAATGTTAGAGATTAAATTCCTCACAAACCTTTCTCATGGTGTTTGTCTTTCATTTTGCCTTATCTCCTCCTTCAACCTGGCCAATCTCCCTTCAACCCACGTTTTCTGCCACGCCTCAATCTTTCCACCGAGCATAACACATTTATCCGGTTCCAGTAGAACCATTCCTCGTGCAATCACCGTTCCAGCTTTGAGGAGAATCTTCTCACCAATTTGAGTCTTCCCAACCCCTATGTTATCGAAACGTCGTAGCTCCAGTGCAAACAATTTTGCTCCTTTGCAATCCTGTAGAACAAGTCTATGCGTCGCATTCTTGCCTGCTGGTTTTGGACCTGCTGTATTTTGATTTCCGTATGGACGCTGAGTCTGACCATCGATGCTATCTTCATCATCATCTTCAGCTGTAACACGAATAACTTCTCTCCCACGTGTAGTTTCGCCTCTGGCCACAGCCTCCATCTCTTCGACTTGCTCCCAACGACTCAATGTTAGATTTTCAATATCTAGAACTTGAACGTGCACAGGCCTCGACAGACGCTTTTCACGAGACTCCGTCGAATTTGCATCAGCAGGAAAGCTTTGGAGAGCGCTTGCATTTATAATTGTACTGCCAGTCAAATCTGCTGCTAATAGTCGAGCTTTGGCCGTAGCTAGAAGAGACGGTAATGGGGGAGGAGGCGAGCGTGCGGTGATAAGAGAGTTCAGAAAGGCTGTTGACGGATGGGGAAGATTCTGCGCCAGTACTGAGGCGCGAAGTTGGCCGTTAAGATCCATTTTGACTTAGTAATGTATCATCGCAACGTTGGCCTTTTGGTGTTGAGAAGTAGGTACCTACCTACCTAGTCTACAAGATGGAGTTATACTCAGCCTTGTAATAAAATGACGTTTCAGCGGCTGAAAGTGGAGCATCTTCGAACTTTAGCGTGCCGTGCCCCTGAATTGTAGGTCGTCAACCACTGACAGTCCTCCACCGTGTCCAGCTCTGGTCAGCCTTGTTAACCTCCCACGTTCAATTCACATTGGCACTCTTCCGTCCATAATCCTCACCTCTTGCGCTTCTCGATAAATTGCCTGCGATGTCTACTATAGCTTCTCCTCGCGACCCTCCTCGTCGTACTCCCACAAACTCAAATCGGCCCTCCTTTGAAACATCTCGCTCCGCCCTCGCCTCTCCCGTTCTCACGCAAGGCCCGTCACATCCTCCAGGTCATCCTCCTCAGCAGCAACAACGAAAGGCCTCTTCGAATCGCGCAGCTCTTCGAGAGTATTATAATCTTCGCGCTGCAGCTCCGCGCATCGAAATACCGGATTCTGAAGTTCCAGCCACCGAGATCGATGCCCCTGACTTTGATGCAGAGGAGTATGTTGCCAAAGTCGTCGAGAACAGCAGCCTCGAGGAGTTATTGAGGTTATACACACGCGTTGTGGGAGAAGTGCGCGCGTTAGATGCAGAGAAGAAGGCTTTGGTGTACGATAACTACAGTAAGCTGATTACAGCGACGGAGACTATTCGCAAAGTTCGTCTATGGCCACTCCTTCTCGAACCGCTATATTGACCATATGACTAGATGAGAGCGAATATGGATCCTTTAAATCCAATGGCCTCTACACTTGATCCAGCCATCGCTCAGATTTACAGTCAAGCATCATCCATCCGAGATGCCCTTCGCGAAACAGTTCCCTCACCAGATTCCGAGCAAGGCAAGCAAATAGAAGCAGCGGCTAGACAGCAACGAACGAGAGAACTAGCCACACAAGTCCTAGCGACTCCTAAGCGACTACGTACGCTTGTCAGTGAGGGGAAGATTGCGCAGGCGCACAAAGAGTGGGCGATGCCGCGAAAACTGCTGGAGTCATGGAAGGAGAAGGGTCTTGGTGGTAGTGATGTCGAGGAGTGTATTGAAGAAGGCGATGAGGCGTTAAGACAAGCCGATACCAATAGCAGCGCTTCAAGTCCGAGAATATCGAGGGATGAGAGACTATCGAGAGACAGTCGAGTATCAAAAGATGGATGTTAATGGACTTGAAACGATGAGATATACCCAATGATTTTCTATAGCCTCTTCTTACTTCTGTGGTCAATGAGCATTTAACTACCTTCCTGAATTTTATCTTGTAATGATTCCGACTATGACTGATTTCATAGGCAGTTGTCTGCACATACAGCATAAAGTTAACTTGTAGTTGAGCTCCCCTGTTCTCATGAGACCACTATCCTAGTAGACAGTGTGGTAATAAAAGCACACAGTATGAGCTCACTGGACCCTCTTCCATTTTCTGCTTTTGGCTCTAAGCTTCTAGCCTTGTCTTTTACCTGCCTTACCTTACCTTATGCCAAGATAACAGAGACATACCATTGGTAGGTGAGCCCATGTCATCTACCAATTTTTGGCCAGTGTTTTTTAACAAATTGCGTCAGGGCCAGTTCAGCCTTTGTCGCATCAGCAAAACTGTAGTACAGTTGCTATGAGAGGCTCTCTTCCGAGACTGAACAAATTACTTACACCAGTCTTAAGCTCAACTCAAGTCTTCTATTCACACGGATCAAGACCTCTTGTACTTGCAACTTTAAACAGGCTTTGTTCATCTGGTTATTCTTCGAATAAGTCATCACTCAAGATGGCCAACAACGGAGCTTGGGGCGCCTGGCAGGTTGAGTCTTCAACCTTCACCAAGGCCGTCGCTGCGTCCATGCAGAAGCTGTACCCAGAGGAGATTGCAGACAGAAGCTGGGATAATGTTGGACTCTTAGTTGGAAACTCGGAGAATGATGCCAAGAAGACAAAAAGGGTCTTGGTCACTAACGACTTGACCTATCAAGTTGCCATTGATGCAATTGAACAAGATGTTAGTGTCATTGTCAGCTACCGTAAGTCTTTCAACACAATATTTATCGTGTATCTTTACTAATATGGCACAAGATCCCTTCATTTTTGGGGGCCTCAAGTCCATCACCAACCACGACCCTCAGCAAGCTACACTTCTGCGCTTAGCCAAGGCCGGCATCGCTGTTTACTGCCCTCACACAGCAGTTGACGCCGCCCCTGAAGGCCTCAACACCTGGCTTGCCGATATCGTCTCTGGCCCTCACCAGAGTAAGCGTTCTGTCGCCATTCCATGCAGTGCCGCGCCTGAGAGCCACTCTGGCGCTGGCTACGGTGCTATTGGCCGTTTCGAGACCCCCGTCTCTCTATCTGAGATCATCCTTCGTCTGGCTGAAAAGCTCGGCGGCCTGAAACATGTCATGGTAGCAAGCCCTGTGGGTGCCGATGTCAAGGCCACTAAGATCAGCAGTTTTGGTGTCTGTGCTGGTAGCGGTTACGATGTGCTCAAGAAGGCTGATGTTGATCTGCTGGTGACTGGAGAGACGAGCCATCACTCGGCTCTCAGAGCTATTCAGCAAGGTCGGACACTAGTCCAGGTATTCCATAGCAACTCTGAGCGTGGATACCTCCAAGAGGTCCTGAAGCCTAAACTGGAGGCTGGCATCAAGGAGAAAGTTCCTGAGGTGGAAGTTATTGTGAGCAAGTTTGATAAGGATCCGTTTACTATCGTTGATGTAGAGGATCTGAAGTGATCTGGAGATAGAAAAATAGTAATATATATATATATACTACATTCAAGGCTGAGATGATACATTTGAATTAAACAACCTTGACCTTTAGTTTCCTATACCTATCCAAATAGATGTGATCTAGTGGACTGCTGTGACTAACGTTGATAGTTACGGGTTTTGGCTTCACACTGTGTATTAGCCAGCTACCCCACGATTGATATCTAATCAATCAATCAACCTCGATACTTGCTCGCTCTTCTTCCTCCCACAAGTTCTGCTACTTAATAATTCTCCTCTTCTCGTCTCCAGAAACAATGTCGCAAATCACGGACGAGTCCCTTCGTGAGGCTATTAAGCAGCGCCTCGAAGCCACCCACGTTGAAGTCACAGACATGTCTGGTACGTTCAGTTCAGTTCTGCTTTCTCTACCCCGCGAACCCCTCCAGCCGATCACGGCGCACCACAAGAATATCTAGCTAGGTAACTAACGTCATTATCGTAGGCGGCTGTGGTCAAGCCTTCAACTCCCTCATCGTCTCTTCGCAGTTCCAAGGCCTTAACTCCCTCAAGCGCCACCGTCTCGTCAACGCTGCGCTCAAGGACGAAATCGCCATTATTCACGCCTGGACAGCCAAGTGCCAGACACCTGAAGAGTACTCAAAGACAAGCGAGGCCGCCGATACGCAAACGCAGGCATAAATTTCAAGCCTATTTTCCTTTATTTTCACGATATGAGGATTATTCGGCTTGTAGTTTTTGCATAAAATGGCCACACGACAAGCACAGAAATGGATGGGCAGGTGTGTGATGAAGGGACATGGATAACGATATCCGTGTAGAAGCGATCTCGCGCCGCAGTACATTACGAAACAACAAGAAAAATGAAGGGATCGACTTTATAATTAGAACATCTTTATTTGGCAAGCGTTCAACGCGATAACAAGAGGTTTGTTTGAGGGTCATCTCATCTTTTGCGCCAACCCCATGACCTCAGTGAAGGCATCTTCGTTTCCCACCAGCGCATCGCCTTACTCCTGTGAACCAATGGCCATCTCTTGGCCTGAAATTCATGTATACGTGCACGCGTCCATCTACAAAAGACCTAGCAAATCCTCGCTGTCCTTCTTTGGCTGCTGGGGTGCTCCTCCTTGGGCCTGCTGTAGCTGCATCGCTGCTGGTAGGGGCTCGCCTGATGATGCGCCACCAAAGTTCAAGCCCTCAAAACCATTCATCAAATCATTCATGTTGCTGTTGGAACCTCCGGCTGGTGCAGGGGCCCCAGAAGGCTGCGCCGGCGCATCAAACATGCTCATCATATCGGCCATAGCACCTGAAGGTGCCCCAGCAGATGGACTGGCCACTCTATCAGGCGTTGCTGAAGCACTGTTCTGTTCTTGCGACGCAGGCGCGGCACCGTCGAAGTCGATGTCAAGCAAGTTCTCGATGTTGTTTTGCGGGGCACCACCAGATCCGTTAGATGACGCAGCAGCAACTGAGGCAGCGATAGGGTTCTCGGCAGCATTCTGTCGCTGTTCTTGAATAGCAGCTCGCTGGATTTCGTCGGCACCGAAACGACCCTTGCCAACGAATGACTCCGGAGGCTTGTGGTAGACTGAGGCAAGAGTAGAAAGTTCGGTGAGAAGTTGCTCCAGAAGTGCGGGGGGAAGACTTGTCATCGTGGTTGTGATTGTTGGTTTTTGAGATAGGACGATATTCTAATTACTGTTAGCAGTCGTTTACGCACTTCTCCACATCCGGCTCTCACCTTAGCAACCTCGGGATCAGAGGAAAGCAGACGCCAGTAGACATAAGCCCTATCGCGGATATCGGGGTTATCGTTCTCTGCTGTAGCCGCTTGAAGAACCTTTTGGACCAGACCTTGGTTGCTTCCTGGCTTCTTCAAGAACAGCTTCACCACAGCTGTCAATATTTGCAGTTGCGTCTACATACTCTGTCAGTTTGCGTCTTGCCACCGGTCGTATACTACTCACCTGTGTGAACTCTTCCATAAAAGACTCAACAAAACTCTCCAAGATTTCGTCTGCGTTGTTGATCTTTTCGGCATACTCTCCGACAATCCAGATAAGAGATCCACGGGCAGTGGGCTCATCCAACTCATCAATGTGCTTGCAGAGAGTAGGGATAACGCCTTCGTAACCAGGGTACTTTCGCAAAATGTCCTTGATGACAACAATCACCTCTTGGACAACGTAGTTAACCTTGGTAGAGATGAGATCCTCAAGGGCCGCAACGCACTTCTCAGCTGCATTCTCAATCTTGATCGCCACTTGGCCAATTGCTTTGACAGCCCTTCGAACAAAATCCATATCAACTTCCAGGGCATACTCCTTCAACTCGGCGAGAAGCTGCTCGTAGTTGTGTTCGTTTGCTATCCTGACCATGATTTCCAACTTTTGAAGCTTGACATACGGGGGATCAGTGTATTTGCAGAAGAAGACACGCATCTCCTTGCTAAGAATATCAGGCTTAGCCTGGAGCAGGAGGTCGATGTTTCGTAGAGCGACATATTGAACCTCGGGCTGTGAAGCAACCAGAGTAACTGTACATGGTCAGCTAAAAACATGAACGTCGTCTTCGTATACACACCTAAGGGAGGAGCCATTTTCTTGAGGTACGATCTCACAAGCTCAGGGTTGAGAGCCTTCATGTGAATGAAAACAACCTTGACAGCGGCAAGAACCACACTAGGGTTAACATGCTGGAACTGAGGCGCCACACGTTCGCAGATATGCTCCGACTCCTTCTGATCTGACGCAGAATAGTTGGCCAGGGTAGTCAGAATAGTGACTCGTCCCCATTCGGTGCACTCGTTAAGGGCCATAAGCAACTTCTTCAACGTCACAGGCGTAACGATCAATGCCCTCGTCTCGGGTGCGGTCTCGGTGATCTCAGACAAAGCGGTCACTGAGTTAGCGACGACCATGGGGTTAGGGTCGCCGATGAGCTCCTGGAGAGCTTCCAAGAATCCATTCTCGATACACATCTGCGGGTTTAGGTCGAACAGTTTGGCAACGCAAATAGCAGCTGTCTTGCGCACGTATGGTGATTCGTCTCGTAGTGTCTTCCTCAGGGGCTCTTCCATATAATCCACCATCTTATCCACTCTGATACAACCCATTGTACGAATCGCCAGTGCTCGTATCAGCGGGTTTGGGTCTTCGGAATCTTGGACAAATGTATTAACGGCGAGAATGCAGAGATCGGGATGGGATTTGGCGTAGTTCCTGGGCCTTCATGTCAGTTCTCCATCTTACCCCACGAATAGTTGGCAGCGACAGAGCCAGGGAAGGCGGCTCAACAGCCAGAGAGATTTGTCCACATACATCAGATAAAGATACACAAGCTTCTTCTGATCAAGGTCGCCGGTCGCAATGTTCTTGAGCACATCTGGGAAGAGTGCTGACACATCTTTGCCCAACGTCATGGCCATGATGGTCTTCTGAATCGACTCCTTGCGCTCGTACGCATACTGCGAAACCAAACCAGCGCGCAGCTCAAATGTCTCGCCCTTGCGAGGCACGGCGAAGGCGCCGCGAATGCGATTTACCGCCATCGTTGAGGATCGTAGAGGGGCACGTGGTGAAAGCTCGAATAGAAGAGAGGTACGAGGAATAAGATGTATTGAACAAGACGAGCGGTGACAGCCGGGTCGAATTGGACAGGTTGGGTCCAAGCTACTTGTCCTCAAATATCGAAGCCTGCATCCACCACTTATATCGCGTATCGGGAAATGCGTCGAAGATACGCGACGTCGTCGAGGTAATCGGAAAAAGAGTTGAGTAGATATGAATAAGGCAGACGTAGCTGTCCCCAAAGACGCCAAGGCCACGAGGATAAGGTAGAGTGCACCCAACCTGAACCTTCTAAGGGGGGCGCTCTACAGTGGCGTTGCCAGGTACCATTAGTGGACCTTTGTACGGAGTACCCCCTGATTGCCGTTCGCGTGTAGCTTGGCTTCAATTGCTAACAATTTATTTCTGGCCACCGATTTTCGGTCGCAGGGCTTAGTCACCCTTTATCGGCTCTTATTGTACTGAGTCTCGACATCATGCCAATTGATTGAGGTATTGATCACAAAACACGAAAGATCAGGCAATGTTTTCTGATGAAATGAAATCGCCAACAAGGAAGTCTTGAAATTGAAGCCATCGTCAATTCAACCATAAGTCACGATGGTAAAAAGACAGCAAAACTACCCGATCTACGATTGTATATGATCTAAGAATTGAATAGGCACTGCCAAATCTCCGTCGACTCTTCATCGAGTCGCGAACAGATGATGAAGAGCGAGATGTCTCTAGAAAAGCGGTGAGTCTGTTTACAATGTTTATATCATACGTATGCTAATCGAAACCAGTTCTACAATGCTGTCCTTTTCATGGGATCAATTGCCGTTTTCAGTCTCATCGCCCAAAGGTTAAATGCTGGGAAGTGATGGATTCTCTACATCATAATTCACTCCAAAATGTTGTTTATGTGGCTGGGGCGTGGCGTTGTCATCATTATCATTGATCAATCTGGATAGCTGAGTTGCTATGTTACTTTGCTGTATTGATGTCTATCTTATGATTCCAACTATATTCCTTTCCGACTTTTTCTAGCTGGTTGAGGACTGAGACTACTTTGTCAGTTGGATTATAAGGCATCGGCTATGTGATTTCGTTGATAGCTTTATTAATACTGATGTGTTATTTTGGCATTGTGTCTCCTGTTGTGGTTAAAAGGCTATCGTGCTACTTTTGCTGTGTGCAGCCCTGGACTTAACGGTCGTGGGAATCTTATTACATTGAATGGACAGGTGAGACTCATTCTTCAGCTTCCTCCACCTCTTCCACTTCAACCCCAGCATCAGCCTTGTTCTCTTTATTGGTGGCAGCCTTATCTTCTTGCTTTCGCCAAAGACCAGCCAAGAAGTCGTTTGTGCTAGCCTCTTCGAGACTCTTGTCTTCTCGCTTCTTCATGAATCGTGGAAACCTTAAACTCAATCCTCTTTCATCACTAACAAGACCGATCGCTGCTGTATAAGTCGGACTCAGAGTAATATCTGCAAAAGCCATCTCCCACACTTCTTGCGGCTCAAACCAGACATCGGGTCTTGGACCTGAGTATTCCACGAAACTGGGTTGTGTACTTCTGGTGTTCTTGGGCTCGCCGCTATCTTCGCCATCATCGTAAAACTGCCGATTGGCTTTGTAGAAGGCATCCGTGAACCCAGACATGCATTTGCACACTACCTCAAGGGATCCAGTCTCCTCATTACGGCAAGCCATGAGGATAGGCGACCACCATTTCGCCTTGCGACCCTGTCCGTGCCAGGCAGCCACAGGAATAAGGTCAAGTGTATCAAAACTTGAGTTATAGTCTTTCTTAACTTTCAGCCAGGAGTCGAGGCGTTTGTCTGGCTCATATGTCGCCAGTAATGGCTTGCGCCTAGTTTTCGGTTTGGCCTCTCCTTTCTCTTCTTTTTTGCCGTCTAATTTAGCCTTTCCTTTTGACTTTGATTTTGGCGTCAGTAGTTTGTCAGAGCCTTCAGGTCCCTCAGCTGCTGGATCCCCGACATATGGTACAGCAGGAAGGTTGTCCAAAATCTTCACCATGATTCCTTCGCATTTTGTATCCGTGGCAGTCTTGAAAAACTCCAAAACCAATTCCGAATCTGCAGAAGTAGCATCGAGGCTCTGTACCCATGTGAAATGATGTGGTATCTCTACAAAGAGTGATCGTAAAAGCTCTCGTCTTTCTCGAAATGGTCGATCCAGCAATGCTTGCCCATTCAGGTACATCAAGTCAAATGCAAACATGCAAACGTCCACGGTGATGCTGCCAATTTCGACATCTTTCCTCGCTCGGTTTGTAAGCGTCTGAAAGTTTTTGAGCTCCCCGCTTTCACGATCAACTGCTACCACTTCACCCTCCATAATGAAGCTACCAACGCCCTCTCCACGTATTTTCGGTATCAACTCAACCAGGTCAGGATATTTGTTCGTCATCACTTCCAAATGCCGAGAGAAGATGCTGACTTTCCCGTTCTCGTCGCAATGTATTTGTGCTCTCTGCCCGTCATATTTGAACTCGCAGGCAAAGTCTCTACCCTGTAGTTTTGTGAGCATCTCAGATAAATCTCTAGTGATACTTCCGAGCATAGGACGCAGTGGGATGTGGAGTGTGAGGCTGCATCGTATTAGTAGCTCCTCAGAGATACCAACTTCAAGGAGAACTGGCACAAGGTCGCTGTAGTTTGGGCGTCTCGCAAAGCAAGCCTTGACTATTTCCTCAGCTCTGCCCCAAATATCAGTCAGATCTTCCTTCTTCAGTTTGGCAAGATCAGATACTGATTTAAGAGGGAAATCAGCTCCTGGCGGGCGCGATAGTAGGAAGGCCCGCGATAAGGCGATCAGCATTGTCGTCTTAACAGCGCCAATACGTAACTGTTTCCGATCAGATTATGAACAAATCTCTGAGGTATTATTCTTACATGCTGGGAAAGAGTTCGCACAATAAATCGACTTTCTTCTCCACCACGAGCGTCCTGGAGTAGTCGGTCAACTAATCTTTGCTTTGCTTCTGAACTGCCCTGTCCTTGACTGTTTGCAATTTTGACCAAAGTTTCATATACGCCCTTGACCGTGAGAGGTTTTGGTTTCCTCAGGGTAAAGCTCTGCTTCTTCTTAGCTTCGAAAGCTACATCGCCAGCATCTCCGTATTTGTCGTATATGGCTTTCAGGGCTCTATTGTCGAGTCCACAGACGTTTCGTAACGCTTTCGATATAGCCGACCCGCCTAATCCCAATTCCATGGAGACATAAGGAGGCGAAATTGCGTTTGTTGCCAGCCACACCTGTGAAGTTAGAAACAGTCGATACACAATAATGAGAAACATACCGCTGGTAACAGGCTGGCTGGGTCACCCTGAATG
This sequence comes from Fusarium anguioides, assembly GCA_012977745.1. Taxonomy (NCBI): domain Eukaryota; kingdom Fungi; phylum Ascomycota; class Sordariomycetes; order Hypocreales; family Nectriaceae; genus Fusarium; species Fusarium anguioides. The sequence continues at coordinate 15,357 of JAALXK010000005.1, forward strand.
AGAACTCTCAGACAGTTTACGAGGGTATCTACAATCTTGATTCGGCTGGTGGTGCAGTTAATGAGAATAAAGCAGCGTGTGAGAAGTGCGTAGGAGGCATGGCCGCCTTCCGAGGCCCATTGTTCTTTCAGTTGGTCCAGGTATTCCGATGGCTCAAACGTTAAAGGGGACTCATCAAAAGGTATTGAAGTTGTCGTCGTATCCTCAGCCATATCCGCTGCCTGGAGACCAAGTGTTGGCTTGGTCTTATTGAGTGTACCTGGTTTGCTGAGAGCTGTTGGGAGGATGACGGGCGCCTTGGACTTTGGGCCTGCAAGACTTGGACTTTCATCTCTAGATACCGACTCGTTGTGTTTATTCGGGAGTTCAAGGGTTTGTGCCTGGAGTGTTGCGTGTGGAGTGTTGGCAGCTTCTTGATCCCATTCTGCCTGGAGCTTCCTCGCCAACTCTTCATCTGTTAATTCGGTAGTGACATCACTTGATGTACCCCCATTTTTGCCTTCATTCTGTGATGTTTTACTCGGTCCTGGGCCATTTTGCTTCTGTTTTGCAAAGAAATACTCGAGACCGCGGGCTGGCGTTGTTGCTTTCGTGCCATTGTTCAGCTTCTGTTTCTTAGTGGGACTAGGCATGACTGTGGTGTGTCAATTGAGCGTAATTATCAGTTATGAAAACTAAGCAGACTGTCTTGGTCAAATGACAGAATGAAACCGCTAGAAAGCTTATGTAAATAGCAAAATACGCCTCTTCACGTCCATCTCAACAAGTAACTCTAAACGTGGCAGCTCTATGACGAAGTCTGGCGCGAAGGCACGTGACTCATACCAAGAGAAAAGAAATCAGGAACGAGCCCGCTCACTGAACGCTAAGCCTTTTCTGTACGCACAAGCGATTCACTCACACAACGTCGAAATCTTTCCTCTGCCCCACCATCGCGAACCTCTTCCCGTCATCCCCCTCCTAAAGACCCCTCCCTATATACCACCACAATGAACGGAGAAGATCCGCCGGAGAGGCCCAACGAGATCTCGTCCATTATCAACGGACTTGAACGATACAACCCTGAGGCCGTCGGCGCTCTCGAGACCTATCTTCAGGACCAATGCGAGCAAAAGTTCACTGACTGCAATGCCAACCGAACACTGCTGAAGCTGTGAGTGTTTTACTCCTTCTCTCTATCGCTACTCGGGCTCTATATGATGACCGTTTGTCAACGTTTCCTATTACCTGACTAGTGCGGCGGGTTCTCAACTTGGCTGCACGTGAAGTAATCATTAGTGCGACTGAAATGCCCAATACTCCAGCCTTCAATATCCTCACTACTCGCTCGGCTCAAGGCTAACTCCCCCCTCAGGTACCAGCTCAACCCTGACCGTATCAAGGATGAGGTAATCACCAACATCCTGGTCAAGACTATGACCCAGTTCCCCTCCGCGCAGTTCTCTCTCGCTCTCCACCTCATCAACCCCTCAGCTGCTGTCACTGGCGACCTCGGTGATGCCATCACCAAGCTCCGATCACTCAACGGCCAGCTCGAGGGTGCCCAGTACTCCCGCTTCTGGGCCGATCTTGACGACGACATGGTTGCCGACTTGATTGCCGATATTCCTGACTTTGAGGACGTCGTCCGTCACCGCATCGCCCTTCTCGTCTCGCAGGCTTTCCGTGAGCTCCAGATCAGCCACCTCGAGTCATGGCTCGGCCTCAACGAGGACGCCACTAAGAAGTTTGTCACCGAGGTCTGCGGCTGGACAGTTGAGGGCGAGGGCAACGTCAAGGTTCCCTCCAACCCCGACAACGAGGCCAAGAAGGCTGAGATCCGCGAGGATGTCAACGTTGAGCAGTTCTCCAGGGTGCTCCGACGGTCGTGGGAGGATACTGTTTGAGCCTTTTGAGAGTTTTAGCGGATCAAGAGAGACTTTTACGCACTTCCCCCACTATCTGAAAGGATTCGGACTTCACGACTCATGATGCTGAGGGATTAGGAAGGGCTCGCATGGTAGCATGGCGGGGTTTACAAAAACTAGGCGTTTAATCGGACATGTCATTGCAGAGCAATCCAAGGATCTAGAATTGCATAGAACTTTGCGATTTGCTGATATATCATATCGCACTTTGGCTCATGTGGACCCAATAATTATGTGCCCGCCGTTTCTTCCAGTGCTTTTGATTTCCAGCTATATTCATTTTCCAAAACTTATATTTATTTGCCCTTGGACAACTCCTCCCATTGTACACCCACCCACTCTTCAAGGTATCCAGCTTCTCCAACTGGAGTGCCTCTTGGAGAGCAATCCTTCTCGCACACACCAACAATAATAGTGCCCCACTCCATGCCCTCCAAGCTCAAATCGTCGGCCTCAAGCTCAGCAATGGCGTTTGGCGTCAACTGCACCTCGAACACTCTTCTTGCTGTGCAGTTTGGACATCGGGGAAGAGCACCCTTGTTAACAACTTCGCCAACAGCATCCTTCTTTGAATATAAGAGAGGAGTACCCGCAAACTCATATCGAATAACCTGCTCAGGGTTCTGCGCCAAACGGTCTGCGAACTTCTGGAACGTAGCGTCCATAGCCGATTCGAAGGCCTCGCGATCTAGTATAGAAGGTTCTGCGGCATCAGCATCCTCTAATCGGGCGTTGGTGGGGACTCTATCAGGTATAGGGTCCAAAGTTTCAAAATCAGCATCGGCGAGATAGAGAGTAGGATAAGGCTGGGCCTGAGTGTCTTCGGCAGGCCAAGGCTCTGAAGGCGGAGGTGCAGGCGCCGGTGTATCCTTAATGTTCAGAGATTCGGCAAAAGTCTTTGTGAGAGAAGATGTCGCTGGCTCGGGAGAAGTAGGCTTGGGTGGTTCAGGTTGTGAAGGAGAAGAGGAGAAGGGATTGACAGGTCCAGAACTGAATGGGTTTCCAGAGCTTCTAAACGGGTTCACGTTGGTAGAGAAGGGGTTTGCGTTGGAACCACTTCCCAGGCCCTTTGAGCCAAACAGCGTCTCCCCTAGCCCTGGTCCCTCGACGTTTGGCTTTTTTTCTTCAACCTTCTTCTCCTCTTTGGGCTCCTTTGGTGTCTCCTCCTTCCACACCCGCACACCTCTCAACGCACGAATGCTACCCTCTTTGCGCCGACAAGTCTGTCGTCTACACGCAAAGACAAAGATTCGTCGCTCATGCTCGGGGAATCGCTCGGGAAGTTCGCCATTGAGCTGCAAGATCAAAGCCATGAGATCCTTGCAGACTTTACATCGTGCGTAGGCTGCGCTAGGGGCGCTCTCGTCTAGCCAGTCCTGAATGTGATGTTAGATGCCATAGATTTATCTAGTGCGGGACAGGGCAAAGACGTACAGGACGGCCACCGAGTTTGCTGACAGTATCATCATCCGCTTCTTTAGAAGCATATCCCAAGAGCACATTTGTCTCCTCAAACTCGCCGTCCGAGGAATCGGAATCGTATGAAGCCATGACTCTGATATTGATGGTTGAATGTTAGGTGATGGTGGGGTAAATATTTTTTTCTTCAAAAAGTTGCCAAAGAATGCGGGGCTTAGCGCAGCAATAAGGAAGCCTAATCTAGGTAGGTACCTACCCAACTACGTATGATATACTCCTATAATAATGTATGAAGCACTGAACTTTTGTCTGAGTCATGAAATTAAGTCGTAACTGTGTATATTACGTCCCAGAGCCTTTTGTCTAGCCTCATTTTTAACGTGGTATCTCCTACATGTGATCACTAGGTCCATCCATGCCAGGCCCAGGTCCGCCTGCTCTACCCATCTGTCGAGCCTTCAACAACTCGTCACATAGAAGGAGGTTGGACGCGATACTAGAGCTAGAGGCGATGCAATTTCGCAAAACGCGGTAAGAGTCAAAGACACCCTCAAGCTCAGGATCCATGGGTTCACCAGTCTCGAGGTTAAGACCGACGATGTTGCCATCGGCATACTCATCTTGTAGATCCGCAACTGTGGCGAGTTAGAAAGCGTGTTTTAGTGAAAATAAGAATGATAAACTTACGAGCATCCTGGATATCAAGGCCCGCGTTGGCGGCCAGGGTCTTGGGAATAATGAGAAGAGCATCGGCGAAAGCTTCAACACCCCACTTAGCCTTACCCTTGACAGACTTGCCAAAGGCATCGCTCTTGAGGTGCGAAGCACAAGCAACCTGAAAGGCACCAGCTCCAGGAACAACGGACTTATCGACAATCATGTTGTAGACACTTCGCAGACCATCTCGGACGGCGTCTGTCACTTGAGCGATGGTGTGGGCATTGGGGCCTTTGATCATCAGAGTAACGGACTTGGGGTCCTTGACCTCCTCCACAAAGGTGAACTTCTCCTCGCCGAGAGTCTGTTCATAAACGAGACCAGCCCAGCCGAGAACATCCTCAGACAGGTCGTCAACGCTGTTCTGAGCAACACCACCACAGACAAGCTGAAGTCGCTCCATGTTCCTTCGCTTGGCTCGTCGGAGAGCAAGAATATTGTTCTTGGCGAGGACGTCAAGAGAAAGAGGGTCAATACCCTTCTGGTTGATAACAACAAAGTTCTTGGTTCCGTCATTACCGCAAAGCTCCTTCTTGAGCTCAACAATCTTCTTGAGCTTGGCATCAACGAAACGACGCTCACTCTCAACAAGCTTATCACGCTGCTCAGCGCTGGAGTAGAAGAAGCTAGAGTTAATCTCAGTCTTCTCATATTCCAGACTAACGTTGAGGGTGAGGATGTAGCAGTTCTCGAGTCGCTTAGGCATATCGGGGTGGCGAGCACCGTGGTCCAGGGCCAATCCACGAATCAGGCGAGTGTCTGCAGCTGTTCGGTGCTGCATCTTCATAATCTCCACCATGTGCAAGTCGGGCTTCGCAGGAGCCTGGTAGATAGCAAGAACGGCATCGACAATATCGGGGGTGAGCTTGGCGGCCAAAGTCGAGTTGAGCTTGGTGGCGAGCGATGTTCGGGCGACGCTGAGGAGGAGTTCTCGGTCAACCTCCTTAGCGAGCTTGAAAGAGTCGAGGAACTAAAACATTGAGCCAAAGTTCAGGGGGGAAGAGACGAAAAACTCACCTTGAGAGCCTCGACCTTGGCAACCTCGAAACCATCAGTGATGATACGAGGGTGCAGCCCTTCAGAGATATATCGATCTGCTTGCTTGAGGAGCTCGCCAACCAACATGACCACGGAGGTGGTTCCGTCACCGCAAATATCATCCTGAGCGGTCGCTGCTCGAGCAATCATGACGGCGGTGGGATTCTGTATTTGCATCTCGCGGAGGAGGACGTTTCCATCCTTGGTCAGCTTGATCTGAGGGTATCGGTCAGTTTAGGGGTCGTCGAGGGGCATTTTAATGGGAGACAGTACCTGTCCCGCACCGTCAACAAGCCTAAGAAATTGTTAGCTTTTAGGGGCCATACACAACTCTCAAAAATACTCACATCTTGATGGTGCCCAGAGGGCCCAGATTGGACTTCAAAACATCCTGTAGGCCTTCACCAGCGCTAATGTTGACCTTCAGAGCTTCGCCCCTCCTCTGCGACAACGGGGTTAGCAGGCTGCAAGGCAAGGCCACTTTGTCTGTGGGGGGTATGGATATGGTATCGACGCACTCGGGACTCGGCCTTGGGGTTGAGGAGTTGTGCGGCCGACATGATTATAGGTCAGATCTCCGTGGGCACTATGTATATGTCGAGATCGAATAAGTTGAGGCTTGAAAAAGCGGTGCTGATGTAGGAGGTTTCGCGATTTCGTAATCGCACAAGCTTGAACGAGCTGGTCACAGGCAATAGCGGATGGGCTAGACTGGGACATTTTTTCTGCCCCTCCTGCCCTCCAACCTAGGGGTGGAAAGCGGTGTACTGTGTACCTAAGGTGAGAGCCGAGGGGTTCGGTGAGTAGCGAATCGGAACAGTTAATCTATGAGATTCTACTCTGACTCTGATAGATATGAAAGCCATCAATGATTTATCTTATCTATATCATTGTGTGTATATAATGCGCTGACCATTTGAATAAGGATGCAAATATTGAGAATTCCTAGTTTTATTCTTTCTGCATAAAACTTTCCTCCTTTCCCTTTGGTTGCTAATAACCTTGGCCGATACTCAAGCCGTATTTCTAAATCATTTCTCATGATTTTTGTACCTTTTTTTCAATTTATTTATCTCTCTATTCTCCAGCCTCCTAACACCAACCTAAACTTCGCTTCACCTTAACGCCAACTAGCATATACATTCATTTACATCTCTTCCCGTCTAGTCACACTCTGCCCGATGCTTCTTCCAATCGCTTTTCTGGCATTCCCCAGAGCAATATTTGACCCTTTGACATCGGGAGCATTTCTTCAGCGTGATTCCCTCCTGGTTCTCTGGCTTTCCGCAGCTCCTGCATCGCTCAACTCGAGTCACCGGAGCTCCCCTGTTGCGCAACTCGGCAGGGTCGATAACTTCTTCGTTAAACGGAACTGCATAGGTAGGGCTGATTGCAATACGGACAGCATGAGGTGATGCACTATCCCACACAGGAAGAGAAACAAAGTTTTCGGGTAGACAGCCGTTTCCGCATGAGCATAAGACTTGCTCGCCTTCTTTGAGACTCAGTGGGATAGTTGCCCCTTTTCTCTTATACTCACAGCTCTTGCCGTGAGACCAGGTACGGCATCGCTCTACCATTGAAGGGAGTGCTTTTTTCCAGAGGTCTAGTTCTGCGTCATCCACCTCGATGGTACCACATTCAAGTTCCCGAAGTACGAGCAGGAAAGATTCCATTCGGCCTGATTGAACAAGGCCCATGGTAAACGGGATGATGGCGGCATCAAGAACAACCGAGGCAGCATCGCCATCAAGCCTGACTGCCGACACAAATACTAGCATATGTATTCCACCTCTTTTTGGGTGGTTAAACGCAAACAAGCCTGTCTGTCCCCCCTGCAGACCTGTGGCAATCATAAACATGGTAAAAATGGATTCCTTGAAGTTGACCATGGGGTCATGCGAGATTCCACTTTCATCACGTACGTTACGCAGGTGCTTTTCCCGAGTTGAAAATTGCAGTGACGTCAAAGTTATCATCCATCGGATTCTATCCTTGTTCTCCAGATCAATGATAGGGAGATTGTCGAGGTTCAGGTGCGGGATGTTGAGACAGGCCGGAACACCACAGGAAGAGATCACTGAAGGGTATGAAAAGTCCAAGAGCTCAGGAGAAGAACCTGGCTGTGCCAGCGGCGCTATAACTTCGATGTAGCCTGTTGTTCGGGCAACTCGTGACTTGAGCCCATCCTTTGTCACAGGTACTGGGAAGTTGAGGGGACAAACATGCTGATGCCTGCCAAACACAATGTCAATAGTAAAGGGGCTTTTGTAAATAAACTCGATCGGGACCTTGTCTTTAAGGAACCCCTTGCCTTTCTTTGAAGTGATGTCCAAGTGTCCGGTGACTGTAGTGATAACAGACTCAGATGGTGGTATCTCAAGCAGAATCTTGGTCGTCTTGTCATCCTGACCCTGGTTCACTGCGTTGTCAAGAAGCTTCACGGCACTACACAGAAAAGGGTAGCCATCTTGTCCGGGAAGGTGTTTTGTTACAAACACGCTTGCCTTATCGTCGGTACGTGTCTCGAACACGGTCATGGTCATTCCGAGTATGGAGCCATAAACAATTGAATTCTGCCCCGTAGGTGGGACACAAAGCCCAACCAATGATGAGTTGGGCTCATTTTGGAGGGTTGAAGTAGGCACATAGAAAGATGCAATCAGAGGAGAATCCCCTGCCCAGCCAGCCAGGTCTCTTTCAATGACAAGTTGAAAATCGTCTTCGTCAGGCATCTTCTTCGTTTCGATCTTACCAAAGGAAATTTGAACATCACTAAATATGTTCTGCCATGCTTCAGTTGCATCATGACTGGACCTCACTGCTCCAGCAAGAGGTGGCGATGCAAGTCTGAAGTCCTTGTTCTGGTGTTTGTAGAGTCGAGCAATTGCTGGTCTGGGGACCACCACGGTAACAGCGACTGCTGGAGGAAGAGACTTCCAGCGGTTGAAGCCTCCATTTTTAGGAATACTTCTGCTCTCTTGGATTATCCAGGGCTCGGTATTAACGCCGTGAAGATGGAGCTGAAGGCACAGGTCCTCCATGCCGCTGCTGGCCATCAGGAAGCGATGATCCTGAGCAATAGAATCAATCAACGCCGAGCACATGATTGGCCACTCTGTTGCGACTCGGTTCATAACAATCTTGAGCATGGCAGCAAAGCTCGTACGAATAAAATGAGTGTATGTGTTTGATCTCTGTCCCACACCCTTTGATTTGGATATGTTCTCGGCTTCAAACATGTAGCCATAGAGTGGTGAGAGCAATTTAATAAGCTGCTTTGAGTCGATATGCAGCTTTCCATGGCGAGCTTGGCCTGAGAACTGGTCGCTTCGTTTCCAAGCCAGTCGACTGCGCGTTTGGGTTTCTCCTTTTTTATCGTTCATGAGTCCAAGAAATATCTCATCAACGTGAGATTCAGTCTTGGCATTAGTCCAGTACTGGACAGGGCTGAACCCAAGCAGTAGCGAAATAGTTGGTGCATGGCCAGAAAGAATCTTGTCCAGGGCATTCTTCTGATCACCTTCAGGCTTGATCAACAACTCTGTAAAAAGAGACGCCCAGGGCTCATCTTTAAGAAGGGGTCCTGCTGCAACGAGGATATTTAGAGTTCCAATATGGTCACACAGGTTCGAGGTATCGATCATATCAAACACAGCTGGACCTGAGCCACCACTGCTGTAGTCTTTTAGGTCCAAGACCAATGGTCGTGAGTCCCAGGTTCGTCGATACAAATTGGCTGGCTTTCCTGTTGCTTGAGCCGCCTGAAAGCTGTGGCAAAGAGTCAAAGCATCTGCAACTGTAAAGCGAATGACGATGTTCTTCTTCAACGACTTGAAGGCAGTGACCCATTCACTGAACTGAGTCTTAGCAGCAGCTGAGGCGACAAAGCCTTGAAGGGGGTCCTTTGACTCAAGAGGAGAGGTTTCGAGAAGAGGGGCATATGCTGTGGCAAGGTGAAATCCCAAGATAGGATCACTGGCATAATGTAAAAGGTCGTTCTCAGAAAGAAGGCTTGCAAGGAGCGGATTCGGTATTTTGTCTTTGGGTTGACGAGGCGTTACTGTACCATTTTTCCAGTAATGTTCTGACATTTCGCAGAGCTTCATCCCTGCTTGTAGGGAAAGTGGTGCTGCAGAGCGCATGGCTGTGATGTTAGCGCCTCCTCGGCCCAGCATTTCTTCACGGCAGTCCTTGGACGGTTGGATGTTCTGCTGCAACGTCTCTATATAACTATCGGACTGGTACTTAGATGCTGCAGTTTTGATGGACATCCAAACACGGCGAGTATCCGATAGAGAGTCGGCATCGCAAAATCTGATAGATTTGCCATGGATACTGGCGTTCCAATCATCGAGAGATTTGGAAATGCCGACCAGCTTAGTAGCTGTTTCTAGCACGACAGCTGCAGTCTCCTCATCGATAAAAAAGTGGTAGTAAACGTTCCAAAGCTGTTCGTCGCTCAGTGTGCAATTATCATCCAGGAGAAAGATCAAGAAAAAAGCATTGCGAGCTGTATATGGTCAGTGACATTGAGGTGTCTTGATACAGGGTAAATCACATACCAACAATCTTCTCAATGACATCGCAACAGGTAAAGTCAATATTTCTCTGAGCTGCTTTAGTTAGCTGCTAGGCCCTTGAAACGCAGGACTAAACTTACGAAATCCTTTTTCTAGATAAGCTGTGTAAAGAATGTTACGCAGATCGCCACAGCCCAATGACAAGATAGCTACATCCTGGCCTTGAGGTACCGATCTTGTCAAGCTAGTTGCCGGCGTGTTTCCAGCGGCGTAGAGAAAGCCATTTTTTACGGCGACGGTAGGTGTAAGCATGTTCGACCAGCAGTGAGGTAAAGGCCTCACTACCGATGACCAGACATAAAGACAAGTGATGTCGTTGGAAGAATGATGAATGTGATGGTGAGGGTTTTAGGTGATACAAGGTACTGAGAAGCTTGGACTCTATCAAGGCGCCTGGGATATGTGACTGCGTAAGGAGTGGAGAATGCAGTAATGAGACGACACTGGCTGACGATACCACACAACTGATGTGCCGTATAATTGAATAAATACACATTCCCCCATTTCTTTCTTTGGGGTATATGTATATTGACTGCCGCTATGAAAGCCATAATATCATCGAGCTATCCCCAGCTGGTGACGGTGACAGCAGCCTTGGACGTATGTATGAGCCGTTAATACGAAGCTACGACAACAAACTCTACTCAAAATTCAACAGTAATCACATCAGGAGAAGCACAGAGTTTAATCATCAATGAATATCCCAATTGGTAAATTCCATCTACCCAAAAAGCAAAAGCCTCAACCACAAAACTCCAGCGGCCCAAGGGGTATACGATACCCAACCGCGTTGAGACCTTTGCTTTCTATCAATTTCCCCCAAAAAGATCATAACCCAATGCCCATTCGCCTATTTCCGCCTTTGATAACCCATGATGATAAATAAAAAACCCTAGTGAGAAACCACCAAGTCCTTTGACTTTCTCCCCCCTCGCCCCTAACTAGTGTACATGACCGCTGGCGTGCATTACGTGGAAGCATGAGCGTGAGTATCGTGAGATAAGATGTGTCGCTTCTTTTCGGAAACAAAAGACCTATCGTTCAAAACAAAAAAGTGCGTGTCTGATGAAGTGATGAGATGGAACTTTTCCTTGGCCTGCGCAAGACAAACAAAATAAACAATACTGGGTAGACGCTAGTTGCTGCCAAAGAAAACGTCGTCGTTTGTATTGGTAAACATGCCGACGTTGTCAAAATCTTCGTCAAACTTGCTCATGAGCATGTTGGAATCGCGATCTAGTTGGATAAGATCATCATCGTTGGCGAATTGATATAGCATTTCATCGTCTGCATTGCTCAGACCAAGGGGAAGAGATGCGGCCATGGTTGCCGAGGTCATGAAAGTGGTTGTTCCAGGGATGACGGTCAGATCGTCGTTGTTGATTGAAGTGTTGGGATCGACGTCAAAGAAGTGAGTGGCAGGGGGGGAAGATGATTGAGAGAGTTCAGGAGGTGTGTTGTATTGGCTTGCGATGCTCTTGGCTGGAGACGTAGCGTGCATGGGCGTTCCCTCCATTATGGCTTCAGGGGAGACATATGAGTGCGCGCTACCAGCTGAGGGAGAAGATGCGTATTCTTGAAGAGCTGCAGCTGTGATGCCAGTCATGGGCGCTGAAGAGACAGCAGCCAGGCTCTGATTCTGTGAGCCCATTCCAATGTCCATCATGTCGTCAAGCATAAATTGTTCTGGTGAGTTGACAGCTGAGCTGTCTGAGCAAGCAGAGAATGACGACATTGAGCTGACAGACATATTCTTCTTACGGGTTCTCGCTGACTTCTCCATGCGCGTCTCGATATCAGGGCGACTCTTCTTTGGGGGTCTGCCTCTCTTGACAACCTTGCGCACAACATTATCGAAAGCGCCGATGCACATGCCTCGTTGACGGTGGCGAGTGAGAGCATCGTGGCGAGCAAAACTGTTTCCACATTCGCACGGGTAGGGTTTGATTCCCGTGTGAATCTTGGCGTGTCTCTTGAGATCGTGCTGTCGAACAAAGCACTTCTTGCAAGTAGGACACTGGTATTGACGGTCGTTGAGATGAGTTTGGACATGAGACTTGATGTTCTCCTTGCGGCCAAACTTCTTGCCACACTCTTCATATGTACATGTCCACTTGCCGTCGCCTGCGTCAGGGCCACTAATGAACTGGGCGATCTCATCCTGAGTGACTCCGGTTTCTGTTTTGGTCTCCTCGATGTTGATGCTGGCGATGCTGGCAGCACTTGCGATGCTAGCAACGGACTCAGTACGGCGATGGGGAGAATGACGACGAGAAGGTGTTTGCGAAGGGGTACCGGAGATAGATTGAGCACTCATGGGGTAAGGTCGGAGATCAGGCTTGTTGTCGAAAGAGCCCATGTACTGTGCCATCTGGGGTGTGTTGGGGGTGGTTTGCTGAGGCAGTTGGTGTGGGAGGCCGTTGATGTCTTCACGACCAAAGTCGCTCTCGATCTTCATGAACTCGTTGTTAAAGTTGTTCATGTTCATGTAGTCAGGAGCCGACATTGGCAGTCCATTGAAGGATGACTCGGGAAGGGTATTTGTTCGAGCTGGGCTAGACATGACTTGCTCAGATTGTTGTCTGATATCCTGAAAGATGGTCTGTGCCCTTCTGTTTCCTCCTCGGTTCCTCACGGGCTTGATGGTCTCTTCCATCGACTCATCATAGCCATCAGCAAACCGACTTGGCACGCTCTCGTCCTTCACCAATCGATCGTGGGGAGTCTCAATTGGTGTAGGGGGGAAATAGCCTTGCTCCAGGTTAGTCGTCTCAGGCATTGTCATTGCCCAGCTGAAGGACTGACTCTGTGTGTTCTGTGTCTGTGTCTGACTTTGGTTCTGGTTAGGAGGCGTCGCGGGTCTTGTCGTTGAGTCCAAGTTCTCAAACTTGTTGACGCGGTCTAGGATACCACCACTTATCCTTCTCGAGGTCCTCCGTGTACTGGAGGTGTCACCTTCAGAGGACCAGCCCTGAGCGGAGGAACCCCCAGAAGGAAAGTTGATGAACGTGGGAGTTGAAAGTGCACTGTCATTGTTAAATATGTCAAAGTCCTTACCTCCCGACATATTGTCACCGTATCCAGCTTGCTGGCCCTTGCTCATCATCACGTTGAGGTCTGCAGTGTAGGGATCAAAGGGGAGTGAGTTAGGGTCAAAGCAAGACGGGTCGAATCGTTGTGTCTGAGGAGTTCCATGAGGCGACATGAGGTAGTTTTCACTTCCACTTGGGGCCAGGTTGGCGTAAGGGTTCTGTGTGCCCGGGCGTGCTTGTATGCGTTGCTGCTGCGCTTCTCGCAGTACTTGTTGCTGCGAAATATTGGCTAATCCTGTATTGTTAGTATTCGTACTTACCATGTAATTCTGCCTTGTTGCTGTTGGCGATACTGAGTTGGAGTTCTGCTGTTGTTGCTGCTGCTGTTGTTGTTGTTGTCGTCGAACATCCAGGCTGATGCCGCGTCGGTGTGCGGTTTGTCGTTGTGTTGTAGTTGGCAGATTAGGGATCTTGGCGCCCTCAAAAGCAGTCGGTGTCGAATTTTGACGCCGATGCTGCTTTTGCCGGGCGTGAAGTCCTGTTGGATTGGACAGCATTTTGTCGCAAGGGGAGTCCGGAGGGGAATTGTCGTCGGTCGATGTGTTGTCGATGGGAACCTATAGGTCCGAAACTGATGCCATTGATATGTCAGTCAATTGGCTCATGGTCTTTCTGACAGTTGTTTTGTTTGGCTACCTACCTCACGCAGCGCAAGCACAGAGCGCCGGGCTAATGAAAAGGTGTTGTCGTGCTCAGCCGAGGTCGACTTTGCGATATAAGTGAAGTTGTGATTATGCCTCTAAGGCAATATTGTATGTGGAAATGCTTGTTTGTGTGCTTGAGTTCTCCCGAAGGATAAGACGGATGCAATTGATGTCCAAGGTCAACTTGATCTTGAATTGTATGTATGTATGTATGTGTGTATGGAGTAGCTTTGATGCTAGATGCAACAAGAGCAGCAGTGTGGATAACTTGGATCTTTGGGGTTGACAGTGAGATCTAACTAAAGTAAATAGTAACCAGGGCAACCAAAAACCGAACCACTCAATCCAGCTTCACCCATGCTAAGTCTGTTACCCTGGCACACGTTAGCGCCTAACGTTGCTAGAAGAGAGTGGCAGCCAACTTCTGAGACGTGCCCTGGGGACCGATTGTCCATTACACCATAGATCATGTTTATTCTCGGCAGCTATCCCGCCATCTTCACCGCAGTCAGATTCTAGCTGAGGGCTGGTCAGAAAGCAGTGCACCTGTAGTGATTACACCATCATTCACAACTTTGTAACATCAATTCGCCTTGTATGCATTGCCGTGACAATCACAATATTAATCATTTATTAGCATGGCGGAAGCACAATACAACTGAAGTACTTCGAAGTGTTGCTTGGGAATAGTATCATCCTTGTATGGCCTGTTGCTACCATAACAACCTCAGATTCCAAATGCATCTGTGCACAAACAGCCCCTGTAGCTGATGTGATGACGTCTCGTTTCAGGATCAACAGTCAGGTTGTCTCAGCCAATTTGACTATAGCAAGGCCTGGTTCATTTTCCATACCAAGAGGTTCTGTCCCAATTGGACGTATAAATGCCCAAAGTCTTTCAACGTGCGAATACATTCCAGCCAAACAACCGATAGCAATATGCTGTGTCATCATCACTGCAGCAGACGAGGCGTTGCCTAGGCTTTTTAGTCCATGACTGTACATTCAGCTGCTGAGTTTGCTCAGCTGAGACTATGACCATCGTTATGGATTGGTCTAGTTGTTACTCGATGATATGTTGCTACAAATCTTTTTTGGTGTGTATCGGTTTGCTCGTGATATCTGAAGACAAGCTTCGGTATTCCGGGACATAGACGCATGTTATGCCGATGCTCGCTTTTACCGCTATGTTCAGTCTCATTGTAAACAAACATCTGCTAGAGGCAATTGCCTTTGATGTTATGCGTTCCGATATGCCGGGCTTTTGGCGACAAGTATAGCCTGATATGTCTATCGGTCTGTTTATCTGGCTAAATCGTACCTCCTATAGGTTTATTATTTATTTGAGTTTTACCTCCACGTGTATCAGACTATCGGCTAACGATGATGGCCTTGAGACAATAAGATTGGATCTCATCACTTAATAGGCAGGGAGGTACTCCGTACGTCAAGAAACCTTTCATATTGTCACTAATGAAACAGGATGACTAATGTAACTCTCCGATGCATAGTTCCGGTTAGGGATCTGCTAGTTGACAACATGTAGTGCTGACTACCATTACTGAAGACAAAATCTACTCTCTCACATGTAGGCAACTAAAGATTAAGCGCCCTGAATAATTGCCACACTGCCTGCCTGAGCACCTTAGATCTTAGTTGAGCCTTCATTTTGATACTTGCCAATGTGGATCAAAACCTAGGTACCGATCCCGATCACCAGCCCCAGGCTACTCGTATGAACGGCCCCACATGGCCGGCGCGTATATCTACAACTCCGATGGTGGATATCATAATATCTCTACAAACTCAACGGCCGTTGCAGCCACTAAAATTCCCAGTACAATAAAAGAAGCTAGCCCGTATTGAGCGACCGCATCCCTTGCGATTTCAGAAGATAGTAGGCTGTTGGGATTGTACGCAGTCCAGTATGGTATACTAAGACACGTTATGAGGGCCTCGAGTCTCTCAGGTCAGTAATAGATGGCGCACTCTCTCTTATATTAGCTTGCGTAGAGTAGGCTATTTTCTTTGTGCCTGGTGCCAAGAGGTGAGAATGAATTTAGAAGATTGAGTAGGTAGCTAAGCATTTTGGAGTTATTTCTATTATAATAATACTGATAAAATAATTTTATATTCTTATTTACAACTACTAATACATTGCTTCAATATGCAATATAATAAACTCTCTGTATATAATTAGCAACCTATCTTAGTACTAGAGGTAGTGCCCAGGAATCTAGGTGCCTAGGTGCGTCGGGCTTTCTTTCTGTATATATAACAAATAATTATTACCAGCTAAACCACTAATATTGTAATGGCATAAGCCATATTGAAATAGGTGAAATTCCTTACAATATTACTTATTTAGCTGGTAATGATTGCAAAAACCAGGGGTGGCCTTATAGCTAGGTAGGTAGGGAAGGCACTGCTCTACCAGTTAATAACAGCTGCGGTAACTGCCGCATATTCGCTTCTGCGTTAAAGCGACTTACTTCTGTTCTTCCATGTTTTTCTTCCCCGTACCTCTCGAGCGGAGCAAATCGTTTTCTCCTTTTCAACTCCCAGAAACACCTTCTCAAGTAACCACTCCTCATTCACAAGACCATGGCGGATGACGCAGCGATCAAGAAAGCCAGAGTCTTTGTCTTCGAAAAATGCGAGACAATAGACCGCAGTCGTGACAATATCTACGACACTGCCTTCGTTCAGCGCCTCAGCCGTCCTCTTGCTGAATACACTATCCCCTATAGTGGTTATGTGCGCGCATTGCAGCTGTATGGTAACGAGGAAGCCTTCGAGCTCTCTGCACAGGAGCGAGACAACCTCAGAGACTGTAAGAATCTCGAATTCTGCCGATCTCTAGCCCGAAACCAAGGCTAAAATCCCGTTTCTGGCAAGACTGCGCCATGGGCGGGTGTGTACTTTCCACACTCACAAATTCAGTTATACCCAGGACCTCTCATTGTCACACTCCCGCTGACAGATGTTGAAAAATCTTCATCCAGCAAGCAAGTTACGTCCAGCACTGACACTGATGCTCTCTCAAACTCAAGTACCGGCGAAGCCGCCCCTGACACAGACGACACTGACACCAGCACAACTGGAAACACATCCCTCGCGAATTCAGTTGCCGTTCTCTGGTTGAAAGACTCCACTAGGCCAGCAACTCTTCGAGGCATGAGCGGCAGCCGTGTGCCCATCGCAGGAGACTTTGGAAATACTTGTGTTGGCGGCATGGGAATGGCTGTCGTGGTTACAGAACTGCTCGAACAGGCCGTGAAAGAGGACCTCACTGATGAGTGGAAGAGCACAATCAAGGACACACTCAACTACACCGGGGGTTCAGAGAACATGGCAGCTTTCCTCAGCACTATCTACGAGAAATTTCGCAAGAAGAAGAGCCCTTCCGCAGCATCGACTATTGGCCAGCAGCTTCGTGGCGCAGAGTGAAGGAGATGAAGCGAAAGGAAAGGGAAGGAAGGGTTACGATGTGGGACTTGTACTGGTGGTTCGGATACATGCGGTCAACGAAGATATGAATGGGCTTTGGTATGTCTATTTCTCGAGCAACGGCCGGGGAGGAGAAAGGGAGACACTTGCTTGTACGGTAACAATGTGTTTATACGATCTTATGGTATCCTTCAAGGCTCCTAGTCTGTAGGTGAGTATGGAATATAATAGTCGACGCATATAGCACGGGCCCCCCATGATGTGCTGGCTGGACGTGATGGATCCTTCCGGCGAACTGCCTATATGTATGTAATATACGACCACATGCGGGTCATTACCAGGCCGAACGTGCATATACATAGAGTCGTATTCCACTTGGAATGAATAGTATCTTTGATTTGGCTCCCAATGGCTTGTCTTGACTGAAACGTATTTTATTAACAAAGCTGTCGGATCAAGTCGGTGAAACGGTTTCAGCTAACATCTGATTGGACAAGAAGCGCTCTAGAGTCAATAACCACTAAGAGTTACCACAACAACCCTGGAGGGTCAGGCCAAGAGGTGGGACGTACCAGCCAATACCACCATCCTGGGAACTTGGAGAATTACTCACCTTGAACAAAATCACCCGATTTCCTCCAGCCTGCAGAATATCTCGCCCACTGCGATTGGCTGATCCTCGATTTTCCTCATCAAGGGCATAGACTCACCTTTTTCTATTGCACGTCCCTGCCGTCGACCCTCTTTTGCCCTACAGCGAAACAGATACAGCAATCAATCGTACTTCGCCTTTGGCTGTGACGACAAGCCGGACCGACTCCCTGTCTCGTCTTCGTCTTCGTTCCATCTGCCGCCGCCGCCGCCATGTCGGGAAACACTTATAGAGGAACGCCCACTCGCAACCAGGGCCGTGGTGCTGTTCCCTTCACCAACAGTCCCAGTGGTGGTGCTTCAAGCATTCCTCGCCCTGTCCTCGAACCCACACCGCCTACTGAGACTGGATCCGCGGTCAGCGCGAGTCGTCAGAAGCAGAGCAAGCGTGATGAGGTTCGTCATGATATATCCTCTCGACTGCCCTCAGCTGCGAAATATACCTCGAGAGATTCCGAACCACAAAATACAAGGTTACTAACCTTCACCTCAGGCCATCCGAAAGAAGCTCGAAAATGATCTCTCCAAGAAGAAACACCTCACTAGCCGAGCTCGCCACTCCCGAAAGGCTCCTCCCGGAACTGTTCTCGCCCTCAAGCCCAGTCAAGCTCTCCAGATCAAGCCTGGCACTACCGTCTCCGAGGCTGCCCAGTTGATGGCCGCGAAGCGAGAGGATTGTGTTCTGGTGACCGACGATGATGACCGAATTGCTGGTATTTTCACCGCCAAGGATCTTGCATTCCGAGTTGTGGGAGCTGGAGCAAAGGCTTCTGCGATCACCATTGCCGAAATCATGACCAAGAACCCTCTTTGCGCTCGAACAGATACCAGTGCCACCGATGCCTTAGATCTCATGGTCCGCAAGGGTTTCCGGCATTTGCCAGTTATGGACGAAAACCAGGATATCTCGGGTGTGTTGGATATCACCAAGTGTTTTTACGACGCTATGGAGAAGCTTGAGCGTGCCTACTCGTCCTCTCGAAAGCTTTACGATGCGCTTGAGGGTGTCCAGTCTGAATTGGGTTCGACCCAGCCTCAGCAGATCATCCAATATGTCGAAGCTCTGCGCAGCAAGATGTCTGGCCCTACTTTGGAGACCGTGCTTAACGGCGTTCCCCCCACCACCGTGAGCGTACGAACCTCGGTTAAGGAAGCAGCTCAACTCATGAAGGAGAACCGTACAACCGCTGTCCTGGTTCAGGATCAAGGAGCTATTACGGGTATTTTCACCAGCAAAGATGTTGTTCTCCGAGTCATTGCACCTGGCCTAGACCCCGCCAACTGCAGTGTTGTGCGTGTAATGACCCCTCATCCCGACTTTGCACCCATGGACATGACCCTTCAAGCGGCTCTCCGCAAGATGCATGGTGAGTTGTTTAGAAAAGTTTCTTGAGACGCCGCTAATATGTTCCAGATGGTCACTATCTGAATCTTCCTGTCATGAACGATGGCGGCGAGATTGTCGGCATGGTTGATGTTCTTAAGCTAACATATGCTACACTTGACCAAATTAACGCCATGTCAAACACTAACGATGAGGGCCCTGCATGGAACAAGTTCTGGCTCTCGCTCGATGCCGAGACAGAGTCCATGATGTCTGGAGAGGGCAGTGCAGCACACCACACAAACCTTGGTTCTCGGCTTACTTCGCCCGATATGCACAGGGGCATTGGTGACAGTCTGGCCCCTGGAGATTCAGCATCTCATGTCGGCATGGAGTCACCCCCGCACTCTGTTCTTCCTGACGTTCTTGAACATCAACTTCCCGAGGAACTTCCTTTTCCCTTCAAATTCAAAGCTCCATCCGGACGAGTGCACCGTCTCAAGGTCACAGCTGCCGACGGTATTGAAGCTTTCGTCGACTCTGTGGCCACAAAACTTGGTAGCGAGGCAGACAGCATTGGTGGAGTACCTGATGTGTCTGACGGCAAGATTGTCGGCCCCGGTTTCGGCCTGAGCTTTTTGGACGATGAAGGAGATTCCATTTCCATCACAACCGACCATGATCTTCTCGAGGCAGTCATTCTTGCCCGCCAAGCTCATCATGACAAGGTCGACCTCTTTGTCCATGACCCTGAGAAGCCCCCTGTATCTGCAGCTGAGTCCAAGGCCCCTGCCACACCCTCAATGTCCACTGGTCTTCGTGAGCGCCGTAAGTGGTGGCCCGATGAGGAAGATGAGGATGAGGATGACGAGGACGACGAAGACGACGAACCCGTAAGGAGGCGAAGAAACCGACACGCACATGCACATACTCATCAAGGCCCCGAGCAGCTCATTGCCGGTGTACCAAACGAGCTTATTCTCCCTGGCGCAATTGTGACATTGGCCGTCGCTATCATCGGTGTCTTTACCATTTCCAGGCTCACCAGCCGGTAGAAGTATCCTTTGCTGTTCTTCGTAATGACATGATGAAGGCGGGAGGCGGGAGGCGGAGGATTGTTTAGTGTAGATATTCAAAGAGAGAAAGTAGTGCTTCATAGTAGAGATTACCCATTACCCTTGCAAGACTAATTCAATGCCATTCAGTTTTCTTTGTTAGATGTAATTCATTGGCTTTTTTTTTTTGCTTCGTATCGCTTGCCTGCTTGCCTGTTAGAATCGTTGTTATAAACGCGAGCTTGCTGCAGTACGATATCAGTCGGTCCCGGAAAATCTCTCCACCCGGTTCATGAACCATAGCCAAATTTTGGCTACTGTCGGACGACCATCACGATAATCGAGCAGACTCCAATTCGTCGCCATGATCTTGAGGAACGCCCCCGTGCGGCATTGTGAGTCAATTGGGTTGTAGCTGTTCCGTATTTCCAACTAATATGTCCAGGCCGCTACACATTGGCGTCTCCCATCTCCAGGTCCCTCGCCCGTCGATTGTCCACCCAAGTCACCACCAAAGCCGAGGCTACAAACGAGGAATGGAAAACCTCTCAACCCGCCGCCGCTGCCCCCAAGATTGTTTCAGCGGCGCGAAAGAAGCAGAGAATTGTTCAAGATGGTATTCTCTCCCTCAGGACCAACTCAGCGCACGAACATCGGGGTGCGGCCTGGACGACACCTTATGCCAACTCGAACTCTGCGACGCCTGCGACGCCCGCTCAGCAGTACAGGGAATGGCAGCGTATCCAAGCCAACACACGAAGCCTCGGGTCAAAACTCGAAAAGAGATATGTTCCCACCGAGCTCGTCAACAACCCACCTGGACCTGAGGATATCACTCTGGAGATGTTAATGGCTTCACAAACGCATATTGGACATAAAACTTCACTCTGGAACCCCGCCAACTCTCGATACATTTACGGTGTCCGACAGGGTGTTCACATTATCTCTCTCGAGACTACCGCCGCACATCTTCGACGAGCAGCTCGTGTGGTGGAGGAGGTTGCATACAAGGCTGGCCTGATTCTTTTTGTTGGAAACCGCAAAGGTCAGATGGAGATTGTCACTCAGGCTGCTGAGATGGCTGGTGCTTGTCATTTGTTCACAAAATGGACGCCTGGAGCTATCACTAACCGAGATGTTATTCTGAAGATGGCTGGCACGAAGGTTGTGGATCACAGGGACCAGGAGCTTCCTGGTTTTGAGAATTACAGAGGTTCAGCTCGACCGCTGATGCCCGATCTGGTTGTTTGCTTGAACCCCCTTGAGAACTACACTCTTCTTTATGAGTGTGGTCTTAAGAGTATTCCTACGATTGGTGTTGTTGACACCAACGTTGACCCATCATGGGTGACTTACACCATTCCTGCCAACGACGATAGGTAAGAGCTTGTTCAAAAATTAGCTACTTGGAAATACTGACACATCGATAGTCTGCGAGCCATGGCTGTCGTCGGTGGTGTCCTTGGCCGAGCCGGTCAACGAGGTCAGCAACGTCGCATGGCAGATGCCAAGAAGGATAAGGCGACATGGGACAACCCTCCTGATCTTGTTCAGCATATGAACCGTGAGAATATGGCTGCTATCGCGGAGCGCAAGAATGTTATGGGCCAAATGCAGCACAACCTTGAGGGATTCACTGAGGAAGAACAGAAGATTCTGCGGGAGGGATTGTATGCAGACGAGGTTGAGGTTACCGAGAAAGATATGGTTGATATGATGGGAGAGGCTGCTTTAGGGGCTGCGAAGGACGCTGCCGCCGAGTCGGTTGCTGCTCTGCCTGAAGAGACCACTGCCTCAGAGGCAACTCAATCTCCTGAGCAGGCAGCTAAGCCTGTTGAGTCGGATTCCACACTTACCAAGCAACCTGCTGCCCCTGAGGTAATGGCTGAAGTTCAGTATAAAACGAAGCCAGCTGATTCAACACATGATTCTAGGCTGACCAGCATAGAAGAGCAGTTGTCAGGGCTTAAGGATGCAGCGGAGGCGATCGAGGCCGATATCAAGAGCGGCAAGCAGTAGAAAAGCTGTGTACAATATTGAAGATGTATAATAGCATATGGGAGAAATAGATCACGGAAGCCATGTAAACTGGAATGAATATAAATAACATGTATTTTATGCCACTGTTGTAAGTATTAACTACCTACCTGACCCAGATAACTAACTGGTAGTTATCGTAAAGTATGCATGATATCAAGGCCGATCACGGCGATGCCTCCGGATAAACTGTTGACCCCCAGCTTTTTAAGTTTAGTATCCATGGCCGCCTTGCCTTTTTCTTCGGGCGGTTTCGTTGTTGCATGCCCCGCCTCCATGGAATTTGGGGGTTTTTAGTTAGTGAAGATTTACCTTGACACTGCCTGCGCATTTCCCCTCATCACCAACGAACATTTCAGAACAGTCAGGTCACAACGAACATCACAGCACTGCAACAACACAAGCCTGGTACTGCACCATATCGCATAGCGGAGCACTGAATATACCGGGGCTCCAGCCATTACTGGACCCTGCAGCATCTACAGTGGCAGCCCACCCGTTAATTAGTCCCCAGTGGAGGTCCCCCAGACAGTCCAGGGCGCGCCCTTCCATTCCAGCAGTGCATTGAGACGCAGCTTTACAGCACACCCACAGTAGTGGATTTCGATACCATACGCCTAGAATTCGAGAGATCTGAATAGGGACTTCGGTGCGAAATCGGGATTCGAGAGAGCACTCCACAGCACGGAGTCACCCGTAATAGTTTAGCTTTTGAGCCGAGCTACTCATATTAAATTGTCTTGGTGTGCCCTGTTCTTTGAATTGGTATGCATCATTCTATACTTTTCTTGCCTCTGCATTTTCAGTCTTACTGGTGTTTGTTTGGTGTAAGACGACATCACTCTCAGACTGCGATTACAGATCCGTAAGTGACAGGAGAAGCAAAGCTAACCATTGGTCATAGGCATAAACACTATATCATCCAATTAAACCTGTCTTCTGCTCTTCTTTCTCTGTCTTCTTTCAACCCCGCATAAGGGTTTCATCCAACAAAATGCCGGCCATGCTGGATGATCCGGCGAGCCCCACTATCTACCGAGTCTCCGGTCAGCCTCCGTATCCGGATCCGAACAACCCCGGGCTCCCGACCGAGATCACTCCTCGGCAGGTCACGCTCCGTGATCGTCAGACCGTGGCTACTATTGTCCCGTTTTCCTCCAAACACCAGGTTCCGGAGTCGCTGATCGCCTACTTATGTGACCAAATCAACAAGGAGATTGAAGGCGGCGATACGTATCCTATGATGGATCCCTTCGCCGCCGATAAGTTCGGTTCCTATTGGTTCCAGAACTTTGGCGCTATCATGCTCCTTGGAAATGTTGAACGTGCTGAGGATGTTGTTGAAGGCAAAGATTGGTCCCGGGAATGTCTGGGGAGCTTCTATATCAAGCCCAACTATCCTGGCCGTAGCAGCCATGTGTGCAACGCCGGTTTCCTTGTCACTGACGCTTCACGTAATCGCGGTGTCGGTCGTCTTATGGGCGAGGCGTATCTAGACTGGGCACCCAAGTTAGGATACACTTACAGCGTCTTCAACCTGGTGTACGAGACCAACGTAGCATCATGCCGTATCTGGGATGCCCTGGGTTTTAAGCGTATCGGCCGAGTCAAGGGCTGCGGAAACCTTCGCAGCTATCCCAACCAGCTGATCGATGCGATCATCTACGGGCGAGACCTGTCACCGCGTGAAAGCGAGGAACTCGTGAGTGAAGAGCGTTTCGACAAGATCAAGTTCTATCTCAAGTACGGCGAGTACCCGAACGGCGCTGACCGCGCCGAGAAAAGCAGGCTCCGCAGCGCGGCGACGCACTATAAACTTCTCGACGGAGACAAGCTCATGCTCAAAGATAAGGAAGTGATATCAGATCCAGCTCGTCAGTTCGATATTGCTCGCCAAGTGCATGTTCAGCAGCATGGTGGCATCAACAAGACTACCGCTACCATTGCAGAGAAGTACCATTGGAGTCGTATCAAGGAGACGGTCAGCGATGTTATTCGCAGCTGTGCAGAGTGTAAGGAACTCGGAAAGACGCCTAATCCTGGCGGTACGAGAAAAGCAGCTTCGTCGAATAATCATGGTGGAGGGAGGAGGTTAGGAGGTGTAGGCGGGAATACAAGTGACCACCAGGTACAGCCAACAAGTCCTCCTCCAGCCCAAATGCTACCGCTAGAAGAGCATGATATGTTACCAACACTCTCGCAACAAAGTCCGAACCATGATCATACGCCGAGTCCATATGCTAACCCAGCCGATATATCTCTAATTGCACCCCCTCACACTCTACAAAGCAGTACAATGAATCACACACTTCACTCGCACAGTCCCATGCTTCAAGATCCCCCTACCGGCCACAATCCACACGACCACAATGTATATCAGCCCATCGACCCGCAGATTATCAACCAATCTTCACCTCATGACCTGGGCCCCTTTGATCAATACCACTCGCCTGCTGATTTCCAAGCATTACTCAATGCAACTGAAGACGTAGGGCCAGATGTGGTTGACAGAGACTTGGAAATGTTAATAGAGCATCAGGACGATGATAATGTCATGGATGGCACAGCTGGTATGGATGGCATGGGTGTAGGTGTTGGTGTTGAGGCGGACAATCAGGGGCTTGCGCATAAGGAACGGAGTTTGTATGACGTTGGGTTTGGGGGGCCAGGGGGTTAGTTTTTGTTAATGGCTTGTGGCGGTGTTCTATCTGGTTCAAGCATGAAGCGGGCGAGTTCGGACAATCATATGAGTCTTATGTACGGGCATGAGCTTAGCGTCTCACATACAAATGCAAGCAGCGATCAAACATTCAAGCAGGCGTCCAGTTATTACACAATATGATAGATCTGTGGAAGTAAGTAAATCACAACTCCCAGTCATTTCCTCGCATTTCACGCCCACCGGTTCGTTACATGGAGTAGATAGAGGTCATCAAGTTTCAGAGGTCAGATAAGTTTAGGTATCATACAGATCCTCCAGCCCCTCGGCCACGCCCCGCCCATCCCATTTTTCAAGTCTATGTTTTCGGGATAAGCCAAGTTTTCCTTTTTAACCCTTGATCTTGTGCTCTTTCATTAGATTTTATGCCTTTACCTCCGGGGCATGCCGCGTCCACGGCCCCGCAGAGCACGCTGAGCAGCACCTGGCGGTAGCTGGCCAGGAGCCTGGGGCTTAGCACTCTCCTCGTTGCGGATAGTCTCGTCGACTCCGAGGATGAGGCAGCTGGCCTCAGTAGCAGCCTGGATAGCGTTGATCTTGACAAGAGCAGGCTCCCAGACGAATCGCTCCATCATGTCAGTAACGCCCTCGTTCTGGAAATCAACACCAGCCCATGTCTGGCCCTTTCGGTGCTCGACACGGAGCTTGTTGAGAATATCGGTGGCATCGAAACCGGCGTTGTCGCAGAGTTGGCGAGGGATAATCTCGAGAGCCTTAGCAAAAGACTTGATAATAGCTTGTTGCTTGTGGGGAATGTTCTTATCAGCGAACTGGTGAAGGTATGCTGAAACCTCCATCTCAGCAGCACCGCCGCCACCAACGATGAGGTGGTTTCGGATAGCTCGCTTAACAATCATAATAGCGTCATGAAGAGATCGCTCAACCTCGGCAATGAACTGCTCAGCACCTCCACGAAGGACGAGGGTACATGTCTTGGCTTCGGGGCAGTCCTCGAAGAAGTTGAATCGCTCACCACCAATCTGGCGCTCCTCAAACTTACCACAGGTACCCAGGTGCTCGGGCAGAATGTCGGAACATGTTGACTGAACAACAGCGCCAGTAGCCTGAACAACGCGCTCCATATCCTCAGCAGCCACACGTCCAGCACAGAAGATATCTCGGTCAGCAAAGAACTGAGTGGCCAAGTCACCAATGGGCAACTTGCTGAGCACAACCTTGGCACCAGTCTTGTGAATTGCGTCAAGCTTCTTGTAGATAATCTGCCATTCCGCGTCGACGATGGCCTGGTACTCGGAAACCTGCTCAACGCGGACCTCGGCGTTGTCCTTTTCGGCCTTGAGCTCCAACTCGACGTTCAGACACACGATCTTGGGCTGCTCGAAAGACTTTGGTTGTTGCTCGAAACCAGCGTAGGAAAAGGTCTTCTTGAAGGCGACACCGTTGACAAAGAGGGAGTCGGTTAGGGAGCCGCCGGGGATCTTCTTGATACCGATGAGCTTCTCGTTAAGATCGTCTTGGTCGAGGGACAAGACGGCATCCACAACCACTATAAACCAGTTAGTCCAATGGCCAAGCATAGGCATGGGTGGGCGTTCGCGTACTTTTAGTAAAGAAAGTGGTATTCCTTTTGATCAGCTTGCTGGTCATGGCAGTAGAAGCCAGCTTGATGAGAGTATCACGACGGTTGCCCTCGTTGGTACTGACAGCGACTTCCTTGATCTTGTTGACAGCCATCTGAGAAGCCCTTCTCAGACCCTTAATGATGATCTGAGAGCTGACACCCTGCTCGACGTGCTCCTTAACCTCCTTCAGGATCTCACCGGCGAGGACAACGACCGATGTAGTTCCATCACCGACCTCGGCGTCTTGCGATCGAGCAATATCAACGAGAATTCTTGCAGCGGGATGAACGATATCGAGTAGCTTAGCCCAGTTAGCAATTAACTGGAGGGATATAAATATTTTATCGACCGCTTCGAACCTTCATAACAGTGGCACCATCGTTTGTGATGGTTTGTCGGCCATTCTCATCAACCATCAAAAGGTCACCGCCGTAGGGACCCAAAGTGGACTTGATGGTAGCCTGAACCGCAAGACAGGCATTGATGTTGGAAACAATCTGTCCCTTGCCCTGAGAAGTATCGGTTCCTATAAAGAGGCGCTATAGTCAGTGATCCGTTGCGACCAACGTGCTGCTGATGTGTCGTGCTTGTCCTCTTCTTTTGGACTTTGCCCCCTATAGATTTCGAGGGGTGAAGCGGGTGGCGGTGGGGTAAAACGGACCTTCCTTGAGGACGATAATCGTAGGCGTTTGGCCTCCGAAGGACATTTTGTCAGTGAGGAAGCGAGCCGAGTCTGGATATCAGAGGTTGTAGTCGTGTATAAAAGTACTGATGTACAGACTTGAGTTTCGCTCCGTCGTCGGTTGGTGGGGGAGAGAAACGAGTCGGCGGGTTCCAAGTGGGAGGAGCTGTGATGAGTGGAAGCTTCCAAAAAAAATGTGGCAGCCTTCTTTCTCATCATGCCTTGCCCCAGTCGTGCACGGTCCCAATTTCTATGGGAGTTAAGGGTCTTATGTCATCCAATCAAACTATTACTCTTGACTTAACAACCAACTTTCATCAAGATCTATCTGACAACTTTTACTTCATCTACAGTCACTCTCTGTATTTATCTTGACTTGGTTCCTTGAACAACATCATTGAGTTAAACCCATGAGCTCTGGTACGCAGGCTAGGGTAACAAAAGGATACCCACAGAGAACAAAAAACAAATCATGGTCAAAAGGAAACTCCCCCGGGAAGGCTCGAACTTCCGATCTCCCGATTGTCAGTCAATAACAGTCGGACGCTTTAGCCAACTAAGCCACAGGGGACGAAGCTGATTGGTTGAGCTCCGGATATCATGATACGGCTCATGCTGCTCTGAGCATGAACTGACAGTGAGACTCTATCGATAACTTATTCGCTGCCTTCTCCAAAATTGCATCATACTGACCATTTCGCTAATCAGTTTCTATAATAGGGTATCGTCAGTTGATGAAATTTGGTTTGCCAGTAGTGTCTCTGGTGATGTGAATTGAGCAAGTAAATACCTAGAAATACAAACTTCAACGGACCAATTCTTACTTGCATGTATCGAGTTTCTGTTTGCAAAAACATTTAGTAGAGCATGAACTATTACTGGTTATAAAATATAGCCTGAACCGGTTCATTCTCGCTATCAAGTTAGGCAACAAAAGTAGTCTAAACTTGGAGGTGAGCAAGAACTACAACTGATGTCCCGAGTAATCAGATACAGAGGTCAGTGTTAAATACAGGACAGTCATTACTTGCTCTAGGTCCGAGGTACTCATGATTACCGATACTGAGAACAGCGAACTTCCCAGTCTACAGTTATGATATCCCAATCGCTCAATTGCCAAAGTTTCACTGCTATTGATTAGTAGAACAACAAGTTTGAACTGTGCTTCCTTCTAATGATACTTGTTTCCCATCAGACTACTAATGAATTCTTCTTTGTCGGTTTATCCGGTAACTCTTTGACCTCCGAGGACAGAAAAATGGGCGAAATTTAATGTCACTGCATAGGTATATGACATTATTGCATACGGTCTGTTAGCCAGAGTCTTTCAGTATCAAGACAGTTAATTCAAGTTGCCAGTGACTGAAAAAGCCCAGGAACAGGTGTTTCACACCAGTTGATCATTGTTCTGTTGTATTGGGCTTGGAACAAAGCACTATATACGTCGGTCATTTGCCGATAGACCCGGTTCATAATTTCTCCTAAAACGTGAGTTTCATAGTGCGCAAATGCTTCCTATGTTGGGGAAGTCATCCTAAAGATAGCAAACCTGTCATAGTAATTGCTCCTAGTTTACAGTTGATGCCAGATCGCCGCCAACATCGTAGATGAAGGTCAGATAACAGATATTCAACAGTCAGATTCAAGACCATCTATTGATATGAAGACAACGCCAGCAAAAAGAAGAAGTCTCTGGAGTTTAAGGAGGCGTTGGTAGCAAAATATAAGATTATCTCCCCCGGGAAGGCTCGAACTTCCGATCTCCCGATTGTCTATTTGGTAACAGTCGGACGCTTTAGCCAACTAAGCCACAGGGGATCAAGGCTAATTTTAAAAGATCGCTTCAATATTGAGAATTATCTAGATAATTAATTCAACAAAACGGGTTTGAGAATAGTGCTATGTCACTTGCTGGTAGACAAGCAGTTAAAGAGAAATCAGAGGTCGAGGTGCAGTTGTTTAACTTACAAGTAAGCTCTCGCTTGATGGCTCCAAGATATTAGTCTCGGAGTCTTGGCTCAAAGCAGAAATGCCTTGACCAACAAGCTTCTAAGTTAAGGAAAACTCAATTCAATAACAGACTGTCTTTGAATTGTAAAACTGGAATTTAGTCAAATAAGCTAAAGGGGAGATGCTTTGGGTGTCGTGGGTCCAAAGCTAGTGAAAGAATTAAGATGTTAAGATAATTAGCGAAGAAAGAACTTTCCTTGTGGCCTGAGCATCATGTCGCTTTAAATTAAAAACATTATACTTTAGTTTATTAAAAACCTATAATTAATAAAGTCTTTAACTGCACCTCCTGGAACGCAGTCAGCAACCTAAAGCCTCAGCCAATATAGTTACCCTGTAGACAAACACCAATGCAGCCACGGACAGTATGGCGGTTTATTTAAAAAAGAGGAAAAAAACTTTAGAGATACTTGAATAAACTTATATATAACTGGACTCTTTTCTTTTTATCCATATCACAACTAGAGCTTTCGTCACACTGTACTTGAGTTCAAAAATAATGATATCTGTGTGTTAGTGATCATGAACTAGGAACGAATTGTCTTAGGCTAACACAAGTAGAAAACATTATCTTCTCACTCTATCCATACACTCCCAGGAATGAGTAGGAACAAAGCTACACATTCCTGATTTGAGATCGGAGGTTCAGTCTCCGTTAAATCTAGAACACGGAGCTCAAGCGGCAAAGTGCAGAGATCTTGGCCATCGGCTACCTACCTCCGGTTGATATAGCCGGGCTGGATCTTAGTACTTGAGGCTTATCTCAGGTACTCCCTGGGGAGCCAAAACAACCAAACTGAGAAACATACCTTATATATATAACCTCAATACTCGAGAATTATTCAATACTCGCTTCAGTGACGCCATTCACAAGCTTTAAACTTGTAGGCACGCGAGGGCCTTGAGGTGCGAATGGATTCTAAAGTTAGCACCAGGGGTAGACGCTAGACTTCATCAACCCCCTGACGTTACCTCATATTAGCCAACCAACGCCACCACAAAGCTCGCTTCTCCTGGGTTCGCCAAGACAGGGGTCTCCTTCTTTAGCTCTCAGATCTTTAGACTGTCCTTTCTGCCTTTATTTCCCGACATCCTAACGCTCTCTATCACGTTTGCGTCCTCCATCTGCACCTCTTTTGCGTTTCTTTTTTGTTGGAGTTTGAACTATTTATTTCCTTCGTTCGGCCACCTAAGGTACCTACTTAGGTAATTAGGCGCAAAGAAGGAAGCACATGATAACCAAATTACAGCTGGTCAGGTACCGCTCGTAATGCTGTGCTCAGTATCATAAGCGACACCAGAGTCTTCGACGACATCGATCGAACAAACCCCATCAGCAGCATATTGCCTTCATTCGAAGGTTAAATTAACTACTTCAACTTAAATATTAATCGATTCATAAGAGCCTCGCCATTGCGAGTAACGAACCGTCACGATGCTTCCACTCCGTAGGCGTGGACGTTTCTATGCCATAGTCGCCGTTGTCATGGTCTTCCTGCTCTATCGCTTCATGCAGAACTCATGGTCACAGTCACCCCGATTTGAAACGGTAAAACAGCCGAGCCAGCCCGCCTCGGAGCCAGTCCAAGGCTCTAAAGAAGCTTTTGAACCGCCTGTTGTACCGCCGCCTGTCCAACTCCCCGATTCCGAGAAGGACTCCAACGCCGCCGATAAACCCAAACCAGCTGTGCCACAGGGCGGGCCAACCTTGCCTGAAAAGGTTCCCGAGAAAGTCGATTCGCCCACAGAGCAGAAGCCTTCCGTTGAAAAGCCTATCCAAGCCGGGGATGAAAAGAAGCCTGGGTCTGACGAAAAGACGGAGACCAAGCAGCCAGCTGGGCAAAACCCACCACAAATTCCTGATGTTCATTTCAAAGATCCTCCCAAGAAATTGGACAATCCTGATATCCCTGCAGTCAACGTCGACGGATCTAAGATTCATTGGACCAAACCCAAGGAGCATTTCCCTATCCCTCCTGAGTCTATCAGGCCAATCCCAACTGGTACCGCCCCCAGTATCAATAGAATCCAGTTTGACTTCCAACCTGAAGATGTAAAGACAAGCACCACTCGTATAGAACGGCTGAACCGTGTCAAGGCAGAGATCTCGCGAGCATGGTCCGGCTATCGCAAGTTTGCCTTTCCTCATGACGAGCTCAAACCTGCTTCCAACAAGTATCGTGACACTTTCTGTGGTTGGGGCGCGACTCTTATCGATTCGCTTGATACACTCTGGATCGCTGGGATGAAGGAAGAATTCGATGAAGCTGCCAAGGCTGTAGCCAAAGTTGACTTCACTTACACCGATCGTAACGACATTCCAGTGTTTGAAACTACCATTCGCTATCTGGGTGGTCTTGTCGCTGCGTACGACGTTAGCGGCGGATCTTCTGGCCAGTACAAGATTCTCCTCGACAAGGCCATCGAGCTTGCCGAGATCCTCATGGGCGTCTTTGACACGCCTAACCGCATGCCCCTTCTGTACTATCGATGGCACGAGCCCTACGCTTCTCAGCCCCACCGTGCTTCTACCGTTGGCATTGCTGAGCTTGCGACTTTGTCTATGGAGTTCACTCGCCTCGCTCAATTGACAGGCACGAATAAATACTATGATGCAGTTGATCGCATCACTGATGCCCTGATTGAGATGCAAGCCGCAGGCACTGATGTTCCAGGCCTCTTCCCCGAACGCATCGATGCCTCCGGATGCAACAGGACCGCTGATACACAGACTGAAAGCCTCAGCCAAGAGGCCCGAGAGCAGGTCAATTCAGCTGACCTGACCAAAGAACCCAAGGGCTTTGACCCTGCAAAGCTGGGAGGGGATCTAGCTTCCCCTGCGCAGCTTCCTCAGGCTGACAGCCGCTGGGAGGATAAGCTTCGTCGTCGTGATGCGCCTGCAGATGCTGGCAACCCGTTCAAATCAGACGATCAGAGCCCTCCTCGACCTGCGTCTCAACAGGCACCACCACTTGCTGCCGACGGGTCTTCGGCAGACTGGGATTGTAAGCCCCAGGGTCTCGTTTCTAGTAGTCCTAACTACGGACACTATCACATGGGAGGTGCCCAAGATTCGGCCTATGAATATTTCCCCAAGGTAAGCTATTTTGCCCCAATTTCATGTGGTAACGCTAGCTGACTTAGTTTAGCAATATTTGCTCTTGAACGGCCTGGAACCCAAGTATCGTCCGCTCTACGAGAACACTATTGATGCCATCAACGAATGGCTGCTCTACAGACCAATGATCAAGGATGAAGGTTGGGATGTATTCTTCACTGGACAATTGACCACATCTGGCAGAGGTGACTCAGAATGGAGAAAAACCTACGATATGGCTCATCTTGCATGCTTCGTCGGAGGCATGTATGGACTGGGTGGCAAGATCTTTGGTCGTGATGGAGATATCGATAAGGCCAAAAAGCTTACTGACGGCTGCGTATGGGCATACCAGTCAACGGCCACCGGTATCATGCCAGAATTCGCTCATCTAGTCGCCTGTCCTGCCCTGGAAAAGTGTGCTTTCAGCGAGGAGAGTTGGTATGAGGACCTCGATCCCAACAGAGAATGGCGTGATAGTGAGTTCCGTAAATGGTCAGACGGTGAGGCGCAGAGGAAACTCGCAGAAGGTGCTGCTCCTGCTGCCGCTCAAGCAAACAAGCTCGATGATTCAACCAAGGGTCCGGAGCCTGTCGCTCAACCCCTGAAGGTGGTCAAGCGGGCTGGTATACCGATGCCCGAACTGGATAGGAGCATGGAAGAGGATGAGTCAGAATTTGGCTCGACACTTCCTGATTCTCTTAAACAAAAGATTGGATTGAACAAGGCCGAGACTGAAAAGATGGAAGCAGTGAAAGCTGAATCGGGCAAGACTGGCACAGAAAAAGTCAAGGCTGCTCAAGCCGAGTCAGAAAATAAACCGGCTGCTGCCCAAGGTGCAACAGAAAAGACCGTTGAGTCAAAGCCTGTTACTGTAGACAGCTTTGATACAAGCAGGCACGCCGAACAGGTTGCTGGTCCTGGCGATGTGCCTTTGGAGCGGCCCGTAACGCATGAGGAATATGTCAAGGCTAGGATCAAGAGAGAAAGACTACCTCCTGGCTACACCGACATCATGAACCGAAACTATATCTTACGGTAAGTTTATGCCGCGTACCTACCGTACCTACCATCACCGCTAACATCAAATGCAAGGCCTGAGGCCATTGAGTCTGTTTGGTATATGTATCGCATTACTGGCGACGCTACCTGGATGGATAAGGGGTGGAAGATGTTCCAAGCCACTATTGCTGCGACTCGCACCGAATTTGCTAATAGTGCCATCGAAGATGTGACAGTCACAGAGAACAATCTCAAGGATGAAATGGAGAGTTTCTGGATTTCTGAAACTCTCAAGTACTATTATCTGCTATTTTCAGAGCCCAATGTCATCAGTCTCGATGAATGGGTTCTAAACACTGAAGCGCATCCTTTCAAGAGATCAATATGAGCGCAGGTTTAGCGTGCTTGATAACACATTGTACTCAACATATGTTTGAAGAGCGTCAGGATTTTGAAAAAGGAGGAAAGCATCGGTTGGTACGCTGTTTCATCATAGGGCAAGCCAGATTTTCGGCACAACACGGCGTTTTGGAGAAGAATCAGGATAATGTATGATTATAGGACACCAAATTATCTGAGTGTATATCAATGTACATATGTATTTAGACTAGCCGGGGTATCTCCTCAGCGTCTCTCGTGGCTCAGAGTTCTAGACACCACCTTTATTACATTTATCATCAACCTGTAGCAGCGTCCCATTGGACCGAGATGGGCTGATGATTACCAGAGAACTTCGTGCCGCCGAACCATAACTCAAACCTCAAATCTACTGGCGCAACAATAACTCGAATATCGAATCTACAGATGTAGAACTTGGTCCCTCGCCGGAAACAGGTTCCTCGCTTCTCCTTGAGCACGAGCTGATGTTGTTCGATACCAGCAAGGTTGCTCTTTACAGAACAGAGCCTCATAACGCCGGCTTGCTTGAGACTTCGAGGAAGCCATTCTGCCTCATTGTTTGATACTACGATTTCTGCGTCCCAAGCCCGTGTAGTATCTCCATCCTTTAGCCTGATCTCGAAACATTTCACTAACGGAGAGTCGGGATTGATGGTGTCCCCCTATGCTCTTGTTAGCAGAGTCCAACCCACAAATGACAAAGGAGGTTCGCAGTATGCCTTTTTGATTAACCATTGAATCTGATTAGTCGCCCACTTCACATTTGGATCCCACGGGTCCTGCCGAATATCTTCGTCAAAGTGTTGCGCAGGCATATAAACTTCTTGGACGATAACACCATAACTCGCTCGAGCGATCCAAGTGCTGAGAACAGATTTGTTTCCAGACTCCATCCTTTGCCGCTTGTTTTCAAGAACTCCACGAGCGACAACAAGTTGTGGATCTTGCGAGGGTATAACGATGATACCTCGAGCATTTGGGTGTTGCAGCTTGGTCAAGTGCTCTTGAAGAACCTCGCGGACATAGGCCGAACTTCCGAGCCCTCCAGAGAGGATCACATACTCCTAAATGTGGGATTAGCCTTAAGTCGCGTTTGAGCCAGAGAACTCTTACCACTTGTTCTGTGAGGCCCTTTTCGGTCAACCAGTCAAGCCGCTTGTTGATTCGTGCCATGATTGCTTCAATATGAACATCAAATAACGTCTGGATATCTTGTCTGCCACATGTCAGTTATGTCGAGTAAGTCGAAGGGAATACTTCGTAGGTAGCAAAGAGACAGGAACTAACTTTGTGAACAGCATGCGCCCATCCTTGACACCGAGACCTTCGTGGTTCACATCATATCCTACACCCTCCATTATAATCTTGTATACTGGCTGCATGTATACCTTTTCACCAAACTTGTGTTTGACGCTTTTAAATCCCTGGCTTCTAGCCATGCGTGCTGCAAAATCAGCAGGCAATTTAAAGTCAGGATTTGCCGCCATCCTTTGCGAGACGAGCCTAGCGAATGCACGATCTATAAGCGATGACCCAACACCTACGCCGCTCACTGCGGCGACCTGGGATAGTTGTGGAAAGTTTGAGTCCATCGAAGTGACTCGCATGAGCGCAAGATCTGTCGTGCCACCACCCGCGTCGATAGTTAGAAATATGCTGTTTGCTTTTAGGTTTACAGCTCCTGTTTTGAGAGTCGCGACAGCTGCGGCTTCGGATTCTGTGAGATCGACAAGTGCTGAATGTTTGGGCCCTCCGGTTCCAAAACCTGCATCGTGAATTGCGCCTTTGAAAGTGTTGATGATGGCCATGCTCGTCCATGTCGTGGGTGCGCTGAAGAGGAACAACACTGCCATACTCTCCCACCCGCCGACATGTTTTATACCCATTCGCATCTCTATACTATCTTTGACATGCGCATATATCTGCTTCAGATAGTCGGTCACGAATTGTCGGGCCTGGTTGGTGCTTTGCGGAACATTGCTGAGGCCCTGGTGCTGCGCAGCTCCAAGAGTCTTTGGATCCAGAAAGATCTTGAAGAAGTCACGTCGGGTTTTGTTCGTGTCATGGTCATCGTCAGCACACATAAAGCCCCAGGATGAGATGCTTCCGTCTGCATTATATACAACCGTCGTGGGGACTTTACGATCGCCTCTGTCGTCGCTGCCAGGCCAGTCGTTGACAATCTGTATCGGAATTCCATGCCTCATCCAGGCCACACCTACAAACGAGTCAGTTCGCTTCTGTTGGCTCTCAATGTGGAGGTAATCACCCGTGAAGGTAGTGCCCAGATCGACAGAAACAGTCAAGTCTGGTTGTTCCTCCATCTGCCTCGAGGTGCTTGCTTTACTAAGTTCTTTCAGAGGACAATGAAAGGAAGGAAAATGCTAGAGAGCCTTGTTGATAGACCCGACAAGGCTCAGTGAAGACTCGGGATGGGAAATTGGGTCTGTCTCAAGCGCCGAGGGCTGATGTTGGCTGCACTTCCAAGGGTGTGCGGGCCAATATGCAGTAGACCGGGCTGCAAAGATACAGACTCGGTCTTCGGCCGCAGCCTGTTAATGAAACATGCATCTAGTCGATCACCCATGCTGAGTGGCTTGACAAGGGATGCATTGAGCTGAGGTAGAATTCTGTCTGGAGAGACCCCGAAGCGTGGCAATCAGTCGGATGGAAGGGTCCGTATGTACTTTAGGCTGAGGGCAATCTTGATAAAGAGCAACCCTAATCTCTTTCTCTTCTCTTATTGTTATTAGGAGTTGAGGTTCCTCACGTTTGTATTGCTCATTGTTCTGCCTCTCTCACTGTAGTTCTTCATTCATTGCAGCCATGGCTCCTATGACCTACTCGGAGACGCCAGCCACCGTTTGGGAAGGCCAAACAGTAACGCTTGTCATCGCACAAACCTCTCTTGCCAGGATAACAGTCGCGGCATCCGACGGCGGAAAGCTGTTCACTAATCTCTACGTACCCCCGACGACTGGTGCGAAAGACGGTGCCAGCACCACAAAGGATGGAGAACAAGATCCCTCGGTCACAGACACTGCCACGCAAACAGATGTCTCTTCGGTATCAGGTCCAATAACTACAGGCACAGATAATAGTGCATCTAATAACCCGTCACCTACCGAATCATCTAACGGTAGTCCAACTTCGACGTTGGCGGAAATCTCATCATCAAAAGGGCTCCAAGGCGGTGCTGTAGCTGGAGTTGCCATCGGTTGTCTCATTGCTGGTCTTGTTCTCGGACTTATAGCTGCCTTCTTACTGTTTCGACGTCGCCGAAAGAATAAGTCTGACGCTGCAGGTTTCATTCCAACTGAACAGAACCACTCAGAACCAAAGGATGGACCACAAGTTACTGTGACATCGTCAAAACACGATGCCGATCTCAGCCAGTTCCTTCTCGAGGCAACTCCCGACAAGGAGCTCCAGGCAGAACTGCGTTCGCTGTCAGAACTCATCTACCAACATGTCGAGAACTATTACCATGGGCCCCAAGTTCAGGTCAAACCTGTTGAAGTAGCCCAGAACCTTATCGACATTGGCTACTCTCCAGAGTCATCGGGACTGCAGGCAGATACAGTTGCTGCTGTATGCCTCGCCCCCAAGACCTCACAGATTGGCATTCGACATATCCTCTCGCATATCATCTTTCGGAGCCTCGACTTCAGTTCTGCGAGTCGGTTGTCTATGCTTCCATTGACGGTAGCAGCGTTGGCGCAAGAAAGATACCCAGCTGAAAATGCCAATAGTCCTGGTAAGGCAAACCCTACGTTCCCCAGAGCCTCATCTGGAAACGAGCTAATAAGCCCTGCCCAGCAATCTCCTTTGCACGCTCCAGGTGGCGAAGTCTTTCCGCTCTGCTTCTCCATCCTAGCCCTGATGAGAGAACACCACTCCCAGTCTCGGTGGCTGAAGCCTCGCCGAAGGCGCTCTCTCTAGCAAATGAGCTCAACACGTTGTTGAGACTATTCGTTACACAAGACACTGCCAGCCAACAGGATCAGATGAACCATCTGCAGGCAGTCATACTTGAATGCACCAAGTTGGGCTATGTCTTGTTGTCGC
Source organism: Fusarium anguioides (assembly GCA_012977745.1). Classification (NCBI taxonomy): domain Eukaryota; kingdom Fungi; phylum Ascomycota; class Sordariomycetes; order Hypocreales; family Nectriaceae; genus Fusarium; species Fusarium anguioides. The sequence goes on from JAALXK010000005.1 coordinate 52,834, forward strand.
AGCCTAGTGACTGGCGTTTTGTTTTTAGCAACAGCGCCTCCATTGCAAAAGGTCGCAGGATCGTGGTGTGCCCAGGCCTGGAGAGACTCAGCCATAATGATGGAGCTCGGTATAGATCGCCTAAGGAGGTGGCAGCACCAGAGACTATGCTTCTGTGAGGGGGAGAGCATGTACATGCAGTAAACTGCAGCCTGATTTAATTGTAGGGAACCTTTCGCCTGGTATTTTGTATGGTGGGTTCTATTTGGTTTTGGTATCGATTTTACCTAAGTCGCTTGGATTATATACGCCGCGACGCCCAAGTGACATGTTGCATACCATATTAAGAAATTGTTTTATCTTTATTGAATTAGTTAGTTATCGAACGGAAATTCAATTGAGCTTTATCCATTTGTCTCCCTTCTCTTCTTCGTATGCTTTTGCTGGGGGCGGGCTGGGCTGGCTGCAGGCATTTTGAACTAATTTCACAACTAATAACCAACAGCAGCACCATTCGTGTGATTGCTGTGATATATCTACCTAAAAGGACATTAAAATGGATGATCGTCTTACTTGCTTGTTTCTGACTGGCTAGTCATGTAGTCTTTTCCCAGAGCCTGCTTTCGCATATGCAAGCCACATGCCTTTGAAGTCACCTCAGGTTTCAGCTGGCTGCATGGGTCGGAGCAATATGGTAATTGATGTATAATGTGCAAACAAGAAATATGCTCATAGCCATGATCTAGGACTGTCCTGTACCCTCTTCTCTCGTTTGAAGCGGGGAAGCTGGATTCTAGAGTTGGTTGCCGTGATATCACACTGTAACCTGCAACTCTACAAGGACTAAGTCTTAGATGATACCATTCACGTATTTCTCTGTTCACTGAATATCAGATCAGTCAGTTTCTGAGATGACTCATCTATAAGCACATGATATCTTCCATTAACTTAAAGATGCCCAACCCTCTCAAGGCAATACACGCCAGTTTCAACCTCTTAACGTGGGCCCTCGACCACGACCAAGTACCGAACGATATCCGCCGCAGTCTCGAACTCGTTCGAACATGCGACTCAGATCTTCAACATCTCATAGAACTTCGAAATGACTGTCTCCATCTTCTCCAGCGCCGTCCAAAGGTGCTTGAACGTGTGCACACCATCATTGAATCAGCTCAGAGAGGACTCCAAGAAGTCTGTGAGATAGTTGAGAGATGTCGCCCCGAGGCTGATCGAGGTGGAAGAACAACATTTTCAAAGCGCATAGCATGGGTATTTGTTGATTCTAGCGAGTTCAAAAGCCAGGAGCCTATCTTGAGCCGACACCATGCTTCTGTGCTCACGGAGTTGAACTTTCTGAGGCAAATTGCTCTTCTGGCCCCTGTTACTGAACCAGTTAAGATAAAGGAGAAGTGTGGTATCAAGGAAGATGCTACCGTGTTTGATAATGTTGCTCTATTGGGAGATATTTTCGGTGATATGACAGGTGAGTTGTATATTCCTATCATACGCTTATGCTCGCCCCGTCCTAATACAGACGTTCTGATAGTCCCCCCAAAGGAAAAACCACCGGTTATTTCATCTATTGTGCCTCCAACTCCAATCACTGTTTTCAACGCAAAAGCGGAACCGATAGCACCACCAGCCGTGTCTTCCCTACGACTTCCCCAGACTATGCATATAGAACACACGCCTGAATCACTACCAGAACTCGTTCCAGTCAACATGACTAGCACAGCCCTATCTGAATCGCCCACTACAACTTCCAAGTACGACAATGAGGACCTGGCTGGCCTGAGTTTACTTCTTGGTGATCCTCTAGACTGGAAACACTTACCATCCCCTTCACCATTAAACAGCGATACACTGAGCCGGCCGTTCACAGCTCCTTCTCAAGAACTGCCTACATGCCTCACCTACAATAACTCTAATCAACATATACCCCTTCATCCAAGTCCATTCAATAGTGTCTCCGACCTGACCCAAACTAATCACCACGCAAGCCTCAGCTACACGCCTTCATGTTTGCCGTCGAACATTTCAAGCCCCTATCGGCATCACCATTCTTCACTTTCAGCTCTTCCAACAAGCACACGACCAATATCTCAACCCCACCATATGTCATCCGGTCATTTACCTGGTCAACTCACATGGATAAACTCCTCTTCCACAACATTGTCTTCTGTTTCGCCAGGCCCTACAGGACTTGAGAATAACTGGATCCCAACGATCGCTGAACTGGATAGCTCGCCTCACCACATGGTTCCGATAGTGGGCGCATTGAACCACCTTGATCGAGCCAGCGATGGATCAAGGGATCAGAAACAAGCTATTCAAATAAACACCACACCTGTTGAGCTTCAGGCCGAGGATAGCTTCTCTACAAGTTCTAGCCTACGGCGCCAGTCTCGTCGTCTTAAGTCTAGTAGACGAGGACGTGCAGCCAGCCAGCCAATATCACCTGCGATCACCGCTCGAACAGGAGAAACCTTTGACGAGTGATAGAACTGCAGCCACACAGAGCCGCCTACCTTGGTAGTCGTTGAGGGATTCAAGTATAGGCAAGACTTAATGTATTTCACTACAAGGCCAGAGATGCATGAAAAGTATCGCAAGTAGTCCAACAGTAAGGTTGCTTTTTGAGTCATAGCTCAACGAACGGGAAGATTGTAATAGTAGTGGGATATATATATATATAGAGAGAGAGAGAGAAGAGTATGACTATGCCTCACGTAGGTAGTTAATGACCGATAGTATAGCAACATAATTTATTATCTCAGTTTCGTCGTTGGGAAGCGTTCTGTCACTGTTAAACCCATCATATTTTTCCAGTTCTGCCCCTATGACACACATATTCCTTGATACTATCACTAACATTCCGAAATCAATATCTATAGAAAGAGGAGCAAAAAGCAATCTGGAGCGCATCCAAGTTCAAATCAAACCCAAATCCTCAATTTCGCAAACGTGCGACAGTAAGCTGCCTTGATAATACATGTCAATAAACAATTCCTTTTCTCCTTCACACGTCAAGACGTATATCCCATATCCTCGTACCACACCCTGGTCGTGGTCTCCAAAATCGTGTCTTGTTGCGTGTCAATTCCATCATCTCTCATCTCGAGGGATCAGTCGTCTGTGCGGTCCCGCAGTCTATATGCAAAAAAGAAGTGCGTCCCTCGTTCCGCTTCATTACTCTCGTGTAGTGCTACGCTGAATCCCGGTCGAGGGGCCTCTGTTTTCAGTAGCCATCTTACCGATTATCCTTGATCCAGTATACCATGAACGAGGCCTTGTCATCAACTGAATAAAGCGTCGCGGTACGCTGTCGTCTGTGCCGTCCCATTCCGAGGCTCAAGACCGAAATTATGACCGATTGCTCAGCGTTTTGAATAAAAAAATCATTTCCGTAACTCCGATGCTGATGCCCTTTACCATCCTTGATCTTACTGTCTTCGTGTCGAAGAATATAATCGACATATGTACATTTATTCGATAACTCAATCCTCAATAGTCCGCGATGACCCAGGTGAATTCGAGGCTTCCTATACCATCGAGCTGAGCACGCTTATACTGAGGATCATAATGAGTAGACCGATTGTAACAACTATCAGTAGTGCAAATGAGAACCAACCCAAAACCATGGCGCTGGTACCCACACCACTCTTGACAGCTCCATTTCCGAAATCCTGGGCTATAACCGAGGCGGCTACGGACGCTGTATGTTGCCATAGTACTGAAACGAGGACGAAGATAGCTGAGATAAAGATCAGGGCGAGGGCGATTTGAGAAACGGGACGGGATGGAAAGGGCTTGACTTCACGGTCAGAGCCCTCAGAGTCGGTCTCCTCGTGCCAGCCAGGGAAAGTCGCAAGAAGGAGCAGACAGACAAAGGCGAAGATGATAGCGATAATGCTGGAAGTGGGTTAGTTTGATTCGAGTCAAAGCGCACATAGGACAAGAACTTACATGAGGTAGGGGAACACAATCATATCCTTGAACTGAGCCGCTAGCCATATGAGGTTGAGAGGATCTTGGTCCACGTCCACCTCCTTAGCTAGGGCTGTTGCATTGTTGCTGCACAGCCAAGAGCCTCCATCAGGGTTAATGCAAATACCGAAGTAGCCAACACGAGCTTGTAGCGATGCGTCACCAGCAATGTTCTCGATAGCTGAGTGCAGGTTATAGTCGACTTGGGCTGTATCAGGTACTGCGGTGTAATCCTTGTAGTAAATGGAGAGAAGGAAGATGTCAGGAATAAGTGGTGAGGATGATGAACAGCCGGCAAGTAGGAGTGCTGGGTCCCGTTAGAATACTGTCCTATCTGGATCTGGGTGCAAAGAGAACTCACATAATAAAATAATGGCAATGGCGATAAGGATCATCAACACATGGTGATAACCGAGGAATGGAACAAAGCCTAGTGAGATTGCATGTTAGTCACGTAGTCTAGGGAGACTGAGACATTTATTTTGATGTCCCGAGACATGGGGATTACTTACGGTACCAGCCGACCTGGACCTTTTGCCTTCTAGAGGACGAGCTGCTGCTACTGCTCGTCCCAGAACCCATGATGGATGGTGTTGATCCTGCCCCCCTTCAAGATGCTCTATGAAGTGGTGACAGATTCAACAGTTGTTTGGGCTCGTCTCCCAGTCCGGGAGCGACGATTGAGTTGCGCAAGACTGCTATCGTCCGGTTTCCTTGCTCTTTCTGTTACTGCTTGGTCGCGTAACGCTCTAGAAGCAGTCCTTGGTTAACAACCCCTCAACTTCCTCCACTGGATCAATCAATCTGTCTCGGGAACCTCGAGTTCTTGTTGACGTGAATGAGCGATGGAATGCGGACGGGAGAGATCGATGTCTCGGTAGACGGTCGACGCTGGAATGTGTGCGGGCTAAAGACGACGGTAGACAACAACGAACGAAAGTCAGGCCCTGCGATAGTGAGATCTTGCAAAACGAGGTTAAGTTAAGTTAAGTTAAGTTAAGAGAGAATTGGCGATGATGAATCGAGAGCCTTGAAGATCAGTTCACAATTCTGCAAACGAGGGTGAAGACTTATTGGTTTTGTTAGAGGAATCTCCTTGTGAAAAGGAGAAGGGAAGGGAAGGGAAAGGAGAGGAGCGGTCAGTCAGTCAGTTAGTTTCGTATACCAATACCAGACAAGTTGGGCGGATATTCGATGGCTGGGAAAGACTTGAACAGTTCACCAACCTCTGGAATTTCGGTGGGGGATGCAGAGGTGTAGTACCCAGCCACCTATTTACATGCGTTGGCCTGGCGACGGTGACGTTTTACATGTGGAGCCACACTTTGCCAACTGGGCCAGTTCTGGGAAAGCTAAGGCTCCTTCTAGCACCCAGCAACCCGCTAACCGGCACCGCACAGGGAAGGAGAAGCCTAGGTGAGACCGGGCGCTAAGACAGAATGGGCAAGGTGTTATTGGACCTGCATCAGTGTAGCTTGAGCAACTTCCTGGGCTTGATCCCTGAACCCTAGGATCTACGATCTTACGTAGCGCTTCGCCGCAAAATCAACGCGTTTTCATACGACCGACTGTGACCTTGATTTGGGCTCGACCCCTGGCAGCTCGTCAGCGCCCAGATTTCGCCAAGCGTGCCAAGGATAGAACCTATAGTGGGACCTTCTCAGCTTAATGCAGTTGTCATGACGATTTGGGGCCGTTTCGGATACGATAGGTACGATATGGGCTGCTGTCTTTTGGGTATCTCATCTCATCCGTGGTTACGTGCTCTATCGGGGAGGTTGACCCAGGTATATTGTCATCTGTTTTATAGGTGCTCGTTCCTCTAGCTGAGCCGTACTGTACGAATCTCAATGGCCTCAATTGACTAATTGACGGATTGAATTGCGCGTTTGTTGAACCTCATTAGTTGCCCTGATCTATATTTACTATTTTCTACGAACTTAGGTATAGCTGAGATCGTGTACCTATCTCCCTCGGTAATCCCATACATCCCTTGCCCAGTCTCTAAATCTGCCCCATTTACCCCAAGCAAGCGAGACCTGAATCGAAAGTCCCCGACACTTGGGATGGAGTCCTCTTGTCTCTGACTCGATCCAAACAGCCTCATGTTACTCACTGTCTCGGAACTAATGAGACTCCCGCGGAGAGAAATGATAGATATCCGTAGTCTATTAACTGGCGGGGAAAAGCTGATGTTTATTGTCTCCAAGAAGTTTCATGAGCCTGCTAACTACGCAATGCTCTATAGAATCATTTGGCTTCCTTGGTATCAGATAATTTCAATCTAGAACATGACTATGCTGTAATCTTTTCTGTTCAATCATAGGCTCTTCAAGTCATCACTTGATCTTGGATTGCGAAAGACGCTACTGCATTCTGGACCAGCCAAGCCAATTAACAAACCCATGTTCTTTTCTGTCATGTTACGGTTCTACCAGTAACAGAAGGCCATACCTCTTCGGCTGCCCGGCACTATCGGAATTCAAATGAAATACGTCCATGCTATCTACTTCTAGGGTTGACGACGACTTCTCTTTCAATAGCTCAAGATCAACATACATGTAAACACTTTCTGTCACGATTTTGAGTTTATTCTTCCGCGATAGCCGTTAGATTCATCATGACAACCCTCATGAGAAGTCCAGCCACCCGACTATTCACAACCTTGGCGTTCAGCCACCGACAATTACAGACCCCTTCATCCTTTCATCTTACCGCAATTCGTCTCTACTGCGACCCTTTTTCTCTTTCTCTCTCTTTTAATTGAAGTTGGTGTTGGACGTTTCAAACCTTCTCCCCCTCCCCGCCCCGCGGAGCCTACCACTCCTCCTAGGTAGGCATTGAGAGCTTCCAGAAACATTTGCATTTAGACAGAATATGTAGTTACCAAATATAGTGGGGCAGGCTCCCCAAGTCATGGAGCTACGTTGCGCTATGAGATTCATGAATGCCAACAAGCACATAAACCACTATATTCAACATGGCTGCGACAGACGCCGAAATTCAAGATCGACTTGAAAATTTTTTGGATGATAAGCTACAATCGACTGCCGACCTCGATGACCTCGACTCACTTATTGCACATGTTGAACTCCAAGGGAACCAGCTGCAGTCGCAGCTTGATACAGCTGTCAAAGAGCTTGAGGAGGCCCGGCGCACTGCTGATGATCGTCAAGGATCGCTTGCAGCTCGTATAGAAGAGTTTGAAAAGCTTCAGGAAAGCATTGATCTTCGTGCTCAGATCTATGCTGCCTCAGATGCCCCTGATCAGGCCATTGAACGCCTCAAATCGCCTATGAACAAGATCAAGGCGGTTGAGCGAGCCCAAAGCTACCTGGTCCTCCTACAAGATGCCGAGAAGTTTCGATCGGAAGCAATGTCATTTCTTCCCCAAGACCCTAAAGCTGCGCTGGAACCGTACATCAAGTTAAGGGAGCATGTACACAAACTACAAAGCTTTCCAGGTCAAGAGGATCTGCACCTCGTCGCATATGCTGAAAGAATGGCCGTTTCACTTTGGGATGATATCAAATCTACCATGTCTGGCGAACTTGAGGCGGTTCTAAAGCAGAGGAAGTGGCCCAAGGTTGACACCCAGATGCAGATAGACGAGGAATGGATAAACTGCATCGAAAAGCTCATCGATCTTCAAAAGCCAGAGATAGCGCATACAAATAAGCTCGTTACACTACTGCCCTTCGAGATTATGGCTTCGATTTTCGTCTCTGAATTCCGTTTTCACTTTCTCAGCGACAAGCCAACAAGCGGTGCCCAAGCATTCGGAACACATTGTCTCCCATGGTTCATCACTCATATCGAGAAATGGGAAGATTTCTTCCGAGACAACCTTGGTTATTTGCTTGCAGAAAAATTCCAAGATACTGATGTGGCGACCAATTTGGCTTATATCGACCCTGTTTCTGCTCTAATCACCTCATTACTACCCGTGTTGAAGGAGAAGACCTCCCTCGTCGCACTCGAGGCTGTGAAGAGCCCATCCTTCCTGGGCAGTTTTATGTCACAGCTTATGGTGTTTGACGACAATGTTCGCTACAAATTTAACTATGACGGTGGCGATGCTCAAAATGGATGGTCTGGCCTGACAGCACATATACTTGCTGACCACTTCGATACATGGTTCAAGGCGGAAAAAGAGTTTGCTCTTGAGAGATACAATACCATCATTGACTCACAAGACGCCCGCAACATTGATTACGACTACGCGCTACAGGGCAAAATGAAGCCAACATATGCTGCTGTGCGTGTCACTGATCTTCTGCGATCTGTGACAAGTCAGTACGAGAGAGTGCGCACCTTCAAGCATAAGATTCGGTTCTTGATTGGTATTCAGCTCGAAATCCTAGATGCGTATCATGATCGTCTTCGTGATGCGCTTCAAGTTTACCAAAGCATGTCTACCACGTTTGGCCGCACCCTGGCGGCGAATCCAGAGGACCTTGCCGCTCTCGAGGGCACCGGTGCTTTTGAGGTGCTCTGTAAAGTGATTGGCAGCGCTGACCATGTCGTCAATACTTTGAAAGACTGGAGTAATGAAGAGGTTTGTTGACCGCTCCAAGCGATATATTTCTTTACTGACACGCTTAGTTTTTTGTTACTCTGTGGGACGACCTTCAGACTCGAGCCCTGCATAGAGCCAGCCAAGGCAACAACATTACTAGTACCATGAGTTATGACGACGTTAAAGACCGCACCTCGGCAGCAGTAGGACAGAAGCACGAGGAGGGTGCCCTCTTTGATGAGACGGCCAGTGCCTATAGCATGAGACGGAAGGCTGCCCAAGAACTTCTTGTTGGTGCTCTTGTCGAGTCCCATAACAAGGCTTTCCGTGTATATACAACCCGCGTTCAATGGACAACGGTTGGCGAGACAGCTATCCTTGGTAAGTGCGCATGCCTTTGTGTTCCCAATATGTCACCTAACAATATGACAGATGAGCTTGCCATTACCCCAGAACTTGATGAACCACTTCGCATTCTTCAACGCAACTTTGACTTCCTTACAAAAACACTTTCAACTGCTGTCTTCCGCCGCGTTTGTCGCGAGGCTCTCATCAAGCTTCAAGACCATCTATGGCAAACCATTCTCATGCGTCAATCCTTTACTACTTACGGCGCAACCCAGTTCCGTCGTGATGGTACCGCCTTGGTCTCTATTGTTGAACGCTATATCCCTAACGGCTCCTCCGTGCTTGACAGCTTGACAGAGGGTATGCAACTACTGAGCCTACCGGTTGAAGCGGGCGAAGGAGGTGGCTTAACACTCAAGGAAGCCAGCGATCGAATGTTCATGGACAACGAGGAAGCTCGAAAGGTACTCGAGGAACTCCATCTTGTGGAGCTTTTGCCACAAGGGGCTAGAAATATTCTTCAGCGCCGTGTAGAGAACAACGAGAACGTGGGATGGTAAAGCGAATAGATTAAACTGGGTATATTATCACACATCCGATACCTCTCCAAGGTCTGTCGCTGGTGCTTCACGTGTTGAATCTCTCTGTGATATTCTATAAGAACATTCTTTCCTTTTTGCTCTAACCGTTGAACCCTTCTCGTTTTGGCGTAATGAAATATCAAATCTGATCCTCTAATATTCTTTTCTTTTCTCTTTCTCTTCTTTCTTTAGCTGTTAAGAGCTCGCATCGTCATCTCAACAACAATGAAGGTGCCTGCGCTGACAGGCATAGCTCGCGCCAGAGTAGGTCCAATGCCCTTGAAGAAACCAGCAGCTCCCTCAGCTCGCCATGTCTTGACAAAGCAATCCCGCATAGTGCTATATTTCTGGGCGGCGCCGAAGCCATCAGTCTGCATCTTGCTCTTGATGACATCGAAGGGGTAGCTGGAAAGCCAGAGGACTTCACCAGCAAGACCACCATAGAGAGCAATCTTGTAAGCGGGGATTTCCTTGCGGTCGATCTTGTTGCGAGCAGCGTCAGAGTTCATCATGTATTCGAAAGCCGTGAACCAAGAACCATAAGCAAAAGCCTCTCGCCAGATGGTGACGGCCTGACCACGATAGATGCCGCTCAGAACACCATTGTGAGCTCCGAGTTTACGGATGCAGTCGCCGGGGCCATCGTATAGACGGCCGGCGCCATGAGGTTGGCTCTGGAGGCGGATACGGATGTGCTCAATGGGGCCTGAGAGGACTGAGTTGGAAACACCAGCAAACGCACCCGCGGCGCCGTACTGGGGATAGGAAAGCTCGCCGCCGTTGTTGCGAGTCTGAAACCAGCGCTTCGCAGCGTTGAATGCGCCGAATTGAACGGAAACGCACGCTCCGATACCAATGAGGGGTGTGAGTGTTCCCTTGTAGAAGGCGAGGGCACCCTCGTTCTTGTAGATGGTGGTAGCGGCGTTGATGGCGGAGGAATATTGTGTAGTGGTTTGGAGTCGGACCTTGACGATGTCAAAGGGCTGGCCTGAGGAATAACAATTAGCAATTGGTTTAGATTGTAGTCTATGACAACTTCATGGTGAGTGGTAAGCTTATCTATCACTCGAGCTGGCCAGCTCGCTCAAAGAACGTCCCCCGCCCTCGCAACATTTTTTGCCAAGAATTGAAGGAAAAGAAGAGAAGCATTAATACATACCAATCAAGACCTGTGCAATTCCTCCAACAGCTCCCGAGAACAGATCCTTGGCCGTCTCAATGGCAGGGCTCTGCTTGGCCGATTCCAACTCAAGAGCGTCCATCTCGTCGGTCTGGTGGGGTGTTCACAAAACACACAAACAAAAGCCTGCCTTTTACCCTTTCTCTCGAATTTGCTCTCACAACAAGAGGAAAGAATAGGAGAACGAAGAGTGAATGTGACTTGTGGGAGAGATAAGGCAGTGAAAGGGGACGAGAAGATAAGAAACAGAAATCTAGTGCGCGCGAAACGATATCGCAATCCCGGGTTGATTTATCGCGGAGGGTGCTCGGCAAATGACGTGCTAGTATTACCAAGCCGGTAACGGAGCCCGGACTGTCGGTATTGTTATTTATATAAAGATACGAGAGTACAAGTAAATTTCGGAGTTGACCCGTAGATAAAGTGGTTCAAAACGCGGGGAATCACCCACTCCCGCACCATAGTCAAAAATCTTCTTATCGGTGTCTGCTCCGGAGACCGCTCTAAAGAGGTATCTTCCTAACAATTTAAACATGGCGCTAACTTTGGTAACCGGAACTCGGGATCTGCATTCTAGAACCGCGAGAAACCGATGATACATAATTTATAGTTTCATACTCCGCGCAAAGAAATATATATATATATGAGCATTATATCAGTCACAAGAGCATTTAACGAATCCAGATCTGTATATCAGGTAACGTTTGCTTCTATTTTCACAACAACATCCCTTCTCTTCAGTATCGTCTCACCCCTTGCTTCTCATCTTTCGCATCATTCTGCGCCTGCGCATGCTGTTCAATGGCCTCCTTAAGTTTTCCAACCACTTCAGGCTGGTTGCTGAACGCAGTCAAGAGCAAGTTTTCAAGTTCAGCCTCGACTTTGGCAATCGGCTTCACTCCAGGCTTCCTATTTTGAGAATCGTTGATCAGCGCACCCCAACGATGTGTGAAGTTATAGATGGACTGTCGCAACAACTCGTCCAGCTGCTCGTTCATATCTTCCACAGTCAATGTTTTCGCTGTAACGGAGGGCGTCCCTCGAGACCATAGACCTCCGCCAATGATGTTTGAAAAGAATCCGACCCAATTTTGAGGACTCAGCGTGTCCCAGATATGCACAAAGTGTTGCATCGAAGCCGCATGGTTTCTAATATCACCAATCTCTAATGAAACCAGCTCATTTTTTATGATCAGCAAATTCTTGACCATGAACAGATCAGGATCGGTGCCAGCCTTCAACGACTGTATCCTCGCTTCTGCGCGTTGGAGAACCTGAATGGTTTCCCTGACAATGGTGAAGACAACTGAACTATTTTTTGACTGGAAAGCCATTAGCTAATTTTCAACGTCGAGATAAGGAGTCACTTACAGATCGTTCTTTGGGCATGCAGTTTTCATACATGCCCAAGAGTTTGATGGCCTGCTTAACTAAAGGATGCGCGTTTGATGACGCTACTCCGCCCACGACAGGCCCAATCTTCAGAGAAGTATCTTGGACGGGGGCTTTTGTAATCGTTTTTGTGACCTCGGTTCCGAAAACTGTGTCTGTCAAAGGCCATAGGTGATGCGCGAGCAGTTGTGAAGTATACTGCTTGCACTTGATGAAGTATGGTGACTCCATATCATCAAGGTCTGCACCAAAATACTCGTTTGCCAGCAAGCCCACAACATTGCAAGTCGTCTCCAACGGTGCTGTCTGGAGGACAGTCTGAAGATTGGTCACTAATGGCGCCAAATTCCCAGGGTGGACAATATTGGTGTTGATGGGCTTGATTGCTTGGAAGACCGAATCCGCTGCCTGTGTCCAGATAGGCTCCACATCGAAGAGTTTCATGAACAGAGTTTCTTCATTGTACACGCGCTCAAAGCATTGCTTAATGAAATTTCGAGATGCCGTCTCGGCTGATAGACTTTTTACCTCTTTGTTGAAATCTGCAATGTCAGATTGCGTTAACAACTTGAGGTCCCGGTCTCGTGTCGTTAGATGGGTGTGGATGATATTGTTCGCCGTGTTCGCATACGTCTCAAAGTGGGTGCAGGATTCGTTTCGTTGACCATATGAGTCGTATGCCCTTCGTACAATCTGGTGCACATTAGGGATTAGGCCGTACGAGTCCAGCATCATTTCTTGGAAGCGACCGTAAGCAAGCGCATGGCGAGCGGATTCGGATTTCGTAGCTAGAATTTGTCGTCCGATCTCGGGTGAGACTTTTTCCAGCGTGGTTTTATAGCCGTGCTCAAGGAGATGCAGGGCCTTTGTGAGGAGTGCATTGTAGCGGGCAAGAAAGGTATCGCGGTCGCGGTATGCCGCCTGGACCTGTCAGCATGCTCTATTTGTAAAATAAATTAAAAAAAAATAAAAAATAAAAAGGAATTAAGTAAAAAACATAGAGACCTTACATGATTCTCCATAAAAACAATACAAGCGTCGATATTCTCGACCATCTCTCCAAAAGAGGCATCGTCAACCAATCGACTGGCCCCAGGCGCATTGAGACGTCTTGTTGCGTTGTCAAGGTAGGCATAATAATGAAGATCGGTTCCCACTTCGTCGGCCAGTGCTTCCAACCTCCGTTGTTCTTGCAAGAGTTCCTCACATTGCGACTGGAAAGTTGATGTTTGCGCCTCAACAGAGCCGAAGGAGTTCGATAGGGAGGTAAGTAGTTTTAATGTCGCATTTGCATCGTCGATGAGCCCATCCAAGTGACGCTCCGTCAAGGTGAGTTGGTCACGGTATAGCCTAAAAGTAATCAGAACCACCTGGACAGAAGAGCGACATTTGCAAAATGCAGCATACATACAGATACTCCTGCTGGCTAGCATCTAGCAATTGCTCATCATATGATTCGAATCCATTCGCGTCATGTGCTTCAGGCTCACGGCTAGAGATTGTAAGCATTAAAGCTTCCCATGCTCTGCTATGTTTATCGGTCTTCTTGGGTGGTGGTCTGGTGTCTTTCGACAGCTGTTCCTTGACCACTTGATAGAAGTCAGAGTATGATCTGGCTCGACGAAGGACAGTGGGTTCAGGTGGCGTGTCGGTATCCTCGATCTCTTCGTAGACATTTGGCATTGGCGCCGCAGGTTCGTTTATTTGGCCCGTCTCCTAAACCCAGATCGTGAGCTTCAACTAAATTGTAGTGGGTGGGGTGTGAATTCGCGGGGAGCATACATTAGGTTGCTGTAGAAGAGACTCCTTTCGACGGTGTCCATGACTTTGGCTATGACTACTGGAATGACTCTTCTTACTAGTGCCCAGATCGGGCATCAACGTGTACCAAGAATCTTCATACATGGTGTTGATGGAGCTCACAGGAGCTCAAGATTCAAGATTCGTTAGAAGCCACGCAGCAACCTCAGCTCAAGAGCCTAAGGTAAGCATTGAATTAGGGTCGGAGTTGATGCCTCCGAACCGCCGATGGCGGGAAAGTACCTTATGGAGCTCGAGCTGTCTGCGCACAGGCAAGTAACTAAAATGGGGCTCAAGTATCTGCAGAATGTGGCGCTTGCTCAGATCTACCTATTTTGTGGCACAGTCAATTCAGTCTAGGTACTCTAGAGTTGACCTGCCACAGTACAAAGAATTTTGCTGACCATTAACTTACTGCGGGAGCTTCAGCTCTATGACCTCACAATCTTTTCTCCTTCATCGGGAGGCAACTTTGGGTTAAGAATTTATAATGCACTTTGTTGGCTTTCCATAAAAGGGTATAACGATTGCATTAACTCAGTTTGCTTGTTTTTAAGCATTCAAAATGAACGTCTCTCGAACTGCTCTTCGGCGAGCTGCAATTCGCTCTCAAGCTCGCCAGTCTCTCACTCAGCGCCAATGGGTTCGTTACACCCACGATTATGGCAGCGAGTATTCTCAGCCTCCTTCCAATCGCGGTGGTAAAATCGTTGGTTTTGCAGCCGTCTTAGGTCTAGCTGCTGCTGGGGCTTACTTCTATCCTACATTGACCGGACAGTCTTCGTCGCTCGCTGACGATGAGAAGATAGATGTTCCCATCAAGGCTGAACTTGAATTTGAGAAGCCTCGCAAGAAGGCCAAGACCAAGGAAGAGAATCGGGATCTTATTAGCTCGCAGCATCTTCAAGTCAAGAATAGCTGGGAACACCCTGGAGTGTACGCCTGGGGCTCCAACCTTGGCAAGGTCATCGACCCAAAGTCAAATGAGAAATATGTCAAGGCACCTCGGAGGATACCCTACTTTGATGACCAGGTTCTACGAGATCTCAAGTTGACATCCATCTTTGGTGCGGCTATCACTGAGAAGGGCGACTTGGTTCAATGGGGCCTAGGTTACAACCAGGAGGATCCTTCTCCTGTCCCTACACTTACAGGCAAAGATATTATCAAGATTGATGTCTCCCTTGATCGTATTATTGCCTTATCACGCACTGGAAACGTCTATTCTATTCCGGCCTCCCGCAACGACCAGGAGGGTGGTCTGAAAGAAGAGCAGAAAAAGTCATCTTGGTCTATCTGGGGTACTGGTGGTTCACAGGAGAACATTCATTTTCGCAATCTAACACCAACTGGCCTTTCATATGGCGAATCTGTGAAGGACATTAGCAGTGGCCAAGAGCACTGCCTTATGCTTACCTCCAAGGGTCGTGTCTTCTCAGCTGCTGCCAGCGCTCTCGAGTTTCCCTCCAAGGGACAGATGGGCATAGCAGGTTTGACCTGGCACAACAGGCCTAAGGGCTCCTATGACCAACCTCATGAAGTTATTACTTTGAAAGGATTTGACGTGACACAAATTGCTGCTGGTGATTATCACTCGGCTGTTCTCGACAAGACTGGACGCATTTTTGGATTTGGCGACAACTCTTTCGGGCAACTTGGAATCGATACTGACTTTGGCCTTTCGGTTTCCGACACCCCAGTCATGGTTCCTACCAACCTGTCTTACGCTGGTACTGGACTTATACCGACAGTGACGTCCATAGCGGCTGGCGGAAACAACACCTTCTTCACTGTGGATGCGAAAACTACCATGATTCCTGGTAACACGAAGGCTGTCGCTCCCGCAAGGAGACTTCCTCCCGTGACAACAGATTTATGGGCTTGCGGTCAGGGGGTCTACGGTACGTTGGGTACTGGTCGATGGTCTCACGTCTCTCCTAAGCCGACCAAGGTAAAGGGTCTTTCATCCTTGTTTGAATTCGATGAGAAAACCAACAAGATGAGCCCCATCAAACTCAAATCTATATCAGTTGGTGCCACACACTGCTCAGCTATCATGGATAATGTTACTGAGGTCTCGACCACGGGCCAAGGAACCGAGAATGAGACGAATTGGGGCGCAGATGTCGTATTTTGGGGTGGCAACGAGCACTATCAGCTTGGCACCGGAAAACGAACCAACCTGAATGCCCCAGCATATATCGCCGCTCTGGACAGCCCAGTCGATGCTCGTAAGGAGGGCACACCAGAATTTCACCGGCTGTGCGTGACTCCTCGCAAGACAGTCCGTCTGGACAGTGGGAAGGGCCGAAAGGTCTCCTTGGAACAAAAGGTTGAGTGCGGCAAATATGTGACTGGCATTTACTCTGCCGTCTAGTACACCGCAAGACTCACGTTGTACGAATAGCTTAACTTACTTGTATTATCAGAAATATAATTGGTGCACCTACGAGAATATGATTGGGCGCTTGGGGATGGAATTCTTTAGCTATATTTTCACTCTTCTCCAACTCGGGCATAAGATGCCTACAAATTGACGGATTAGCTCACCTGACTAGACTCCAAAGAATATCGAAATGATGAACATGTAACACTTCGCAGTCATATGGATGTCTCACATCATGGAATGAAACATAGGCACACGTGGATGAGACCACTTCGAGACATACAAGCAGCATGCTCTAAATGTCTCTTCCTTCAACGAAAACTACCTACATATAAAAATGCCAATTTATTGAAAGTCTCCATATTCCCATGTCGGGATAATATTATCTTAGTGTTCATCTGAACTACATAGTACTCATCTAGACTTGTGCAGGGATCCATAGCGGATGATATTTTAGTGGGAGGAGTTCAGAATAACACGAGGATCGATCGAGTCGAGTCCACGCAAGCAAAAGGATCAGTGAGTCAGTTAGATCGAAATAAAACCCATCAAAGCACAGATCGTGGAGGCAAGAAATGTGGTTTATACAGGGAGTTGGTGGTCAGGATAACATTGTTGGTTCCCGCTTGAACCAAGATCCACGGATGGGAAAAGGGGGGGAAAGGGTCAGGGACTTAAAAATAGAATTGACAACCAGCAGCCGCCACACAGCTAAAATTATCCCCATGCAGTACAACTCCATGTTGTATGTTAGTACATAGCTTAGGCCAGGGAGGTACCCATGCCCGAGTCACTGGAGGCAAAAATAAGAGAAAAGGAAAAAAGAAAAAAGAAAAGAAATTACTCGACCAGGTATAAGTCCATGTACAACCTGATAGCCTGACTCTAGATTGACCTACCTCAAATAAACGGATACTACCTCGTAGATGATCAGCGGCTGAACCGAACCACGGGATCGGGTATGCACATACAGTACCCAGGTAGATAGGTACAATGAGCACATGTCGTAACTACCTTAACAATGGAAGAAGTCCGTCAAATATCATAGAATTAACAATAGAGACAGAATGTCACTTGCATGCAGATAAGATATACCATGCCAGCTTTGCATTTAGCATTTTAGCCACACTAAAAAGTTAGTACAGGTAAGTCACCTACTTACTAACGTACCTACGTTAAATATTCTTGGAACAGGCTCTGGTTTCCCCACGTTATTAAACCTGACGTCTGGGTCTTGGCTCACAAGTCTCGAGTCTGAGACTTATGGTCACGTCACCTTGCTCCTGACCTTTGTTTTTTTTTTGTTTTTTGTTTTTTTTTGGCTTGTGAAAACATCTAGATATAGTAGTTCTCAGAGGCTGCGATTCTTGCTTGTCTCATATCATTATTCCTTCTAACCAAGAACCTCCTTTCTTTCCTCCTAAACACTCTTTCATTCAACTACTCACTCTCCTTCCCCTCCTCCGGCTCTTACTTCCCCCATCTTTCCGTTTGCGGTATCACCTCCACCTCCGTCTTCCTCCTTCTCCTTCTCCTCTCCTCTTCTCCCTTATCTAGGTATTCCTTTTTTATTATCTAGGTATTGAGAAACTTCTCTTCCTTAACGTCCCTCTTCTTCATAACCTTCGTATCTCTCACGATCCCGCCACCATTAAACGGTTTCGCCATTGCCATCGCCTGCGCCCCTCCACGACCACGCGGATCCGATCCCTGCCCGACCTCCACCACCCAAGAGGGCCCGACACTATTCCTCTTCTTTCTTCCAAATCTCCGTCGCCCTGGCTTCTTATACTTGGGTCGTCGCCGCTGTTCAAACCTCTGGTGAAAACCGCGACGAACCCCAACCTTTGGCGCAAATTCTCCTTGGGGTCTTCACGCCTGTCTTTACCTAATCACGACGCCATGGACAGGATCCCCAAGTTCAGGCGCAAACCCAAGAACCCCACGATCCAGACATCCGTTGAGCGCTCCAGTAGCGACACTGTCGATAGTATTGCCAGCTCCGAGTTACAGGCTGCAAACCTACAAGCGCAGAATCAGCAGGGACAACAAGTCCAACCACAGAAGTCGAAGCTCTCTAAAAGGGCGGCTTTTCGAAATTTCCGTTTGCGCGGCCCCACCAAGAGGGCGCGCGACAGTCCACCCGTCGAGTTGCCTTCCAGTCCTCCACCGGCCGTCGTGAGCCATGACGGCGTCAGGAGCAGACCCGTCACGGCTGAAGGCGATGCGCTGGGCAATTCCAGGGGGGTAGAGCTCCGAATTCCTGCCTTTTTGGAATCTTCGATGCAGGGTATATGACAAGCGAGGCCTAAAACACATCAATCAGGCACTGACATAGAATAGATATCGATTTCAAATTCCAGGAGTTGACATGGGCCGAACGAGATCGATTACTCGAGGGCACAAGAAATGAGGTGGACCAAGACTTCAAATGGGGCACTTTCAAGCAGGTCGACGCGCAGGAAAAGGGTGTGATGGATCGCTACATTAATATTAAGCCATGGAATCACAATCGAGTCAAACTGCAGGTTCCAGAGGATGAGCTTGACTATGTCAACGCTTCTGAGATTACTCTTACCTCGCCTTCCGACCCGAGCCGGGAGCCCTTGCGGTACATCGCTATGCAAGGACCGACTCAGCCATCAATCGATTACGTCTGGCGCATGATCGCCGAGCAGATGTCTTCACCTGCTGTCATCGTACAGCTGACAACCATGGCAGAAGGCGGAGTTGTCAAATGCCACCAATACTTCCCCGATAACCAAGACCATCCTACTTGGACGTTGAACGAGCATGATGCATGGAACGATGACTGGCAGGCCCAGATCACGTACGACTCATACGAAGAACTCGCCGACGGTGCTATTGAAAAGCGCAAGCTACTCATGCATCTCAAAGATGAAGAAGAACCACGAGTCGTGTGGCATCTCCTCTATAGGCGATGGCCTGACTTTGGCGTGCCCGAACTCGAAGATCTCGATGGCTTCTTTGAACTAATGCGACTTTCACGGGAGCTGAGCGCCCCCCAAAATCCCCGAATAACTCATTGTAGTGCCGGCGTCGGACGGACTGGAACTTTTATCACACTTGAGCATCTTATGCGAGAACTTGACTTGGGAACATTTGAAAAGTACGACGACCCAGCAGAGGGGCCGGATCTGGTATTCGAAACGGTCGATCTTCTCCGAGAGCAGCGGGTGGGAATGGTTCAAGGCCGTCCTCAGTTCATTTTCATTTACCAAGTCATGCGGAAACTATGGCAAGACAAATATGGAGTCGATGAAGAGGGCAATGAGCCCGCAGCTAAGAGGCTCGAGGTAGGCGATCCATTCATCGATGACACGACATCCCATTCGCCACAAGCCAACCAGAGTATCGGTGTCGCGAAATGATCCGGTTGAAAATGAGAGTTGATTTATTTGGCGTTATGCGACAATCGAAAGGAGTTGCGGAATGGAATGAATACATCTGGACAGGTGCGAAGTATGATATTTGTATGGTAATGTTATGGTTCGAGGGTGGGCTATATCCTTCGTCAGAATACTTGTATTGGAGAGGACGCAAAATAGTTTGCTGCTGCCCTGTGATGGATGAGTCAATTGGGGTCACAGTTTACCTTACACATGTGTATGATGCGGATGGAGAGTGTATGATCAAGCATGGGAGTGGTTCAAGAGTTTATGACACGCATAGAGCTCGCATCTCATAATGGGGAGATGACGACGGTACGGGAACAACCAAGTCAAGGTGTTTTGAGGGAGGTTTATTTAGTATACATGATACCAAGCACGCGGACAAGGGGTTGGCTGTGCTGTGAATGAGGACTGTTGCATACCAGAATTATCATGAATGAACGGCAAGTCATTGCCTAGGTATAGAATGAGAGGTTAATGAATATCGTAGAAATTAACATACTTAGAAACGGCTTTTGTATTATGGTTTTCTTTTTTTAAGCGTGACGCATCTATCCAGGCATGGGAGAAATGGGTACAATCTTGGTATCAATCTAATAGTTATCGTTTCGGCCGCGTGCTAACATGGTACTGGACCTAATATAAACAACTTCATTACCACAATACGTTCCAACCAATTCACCAATAAGCATCTCGCAATGAAACAAAAGACGGTTTTTTAAAACAGTAAAACAAAACAACATCTATGCACTGATCACCAACGTCACGGTCTCCTTCTCCTTCTCAGTGACAGTGACGGTAGGCTGGTCCTTCTCTGTGACTGTCACGGTGAAGTAAACAGAGACAGTTGGAGTACCATCAACGACGATGGTTGTGGCGTGTGCGTCGTCGCCGGTGCGAGTACCAGCCGCGGGCTTCTTCTTATCGTTACCGCCCTCACTGTCGGCGTTGGCTTCGGTGGCAGCGGGAGCTGGAGCGTTGGTGGGCTTGTCGGGAATGGGGATGAGGACAACGGATGTAGGCTTGCCTTCACCATCCTTGCTCTTGTTGTCATCGCCGTCCTTACCCTTGTCATCTCCTTCATCATCCCCTAGTGAAGTGGTGGGCTTAGCATCGTCCGGCTTCTTGATGGACTTTGTCAAAGTTGTACCGCCAGTGAGAGGAACGGAGGTGGTCCTTTGCTCAGTGACGGGGGTAGTTGTAGGTGGGAGATCCCCGTAGGCTTTTGTGGGTTGAGGGTTTGAAGGCTCTAGGGGAGTTGTCTGAGAGGGCCTCTCCGATGGTTGGGTCTGAGCTGGTTGGGTTGGTTTCTCTGGTGCAGGCTGGCTGGGTTGTTCAGGGGCTGGCTGTGAAGGCTGTTCCGGCTTTGGCTGGGGTTGAGAAGGTTGCTCAGGACTGGGCTGACTTGGCTGCTGAGGGGCGGATTGAGTAGGTTGTTCAGGAGCCGGTTGAGAAGGCTGCTGATAATCAGGTTGAGATGGCTGCGCTGGCTGACCTTGGGAAGGCTGGCTGGGCTGGTCCTTTGTGGGCTCGCTCGTTGGCTCAGGAGTTGCCCCATCATCGACAGTGACGATAGTCGTAACTGTGACAACGGGGACCTCGGGTTTCTTCTCAACTGATGATGTAGGCGCAGGCTGCTCTTTGCCGCCATTACCAGGAACAGTCTTGTCCTCACCGCTGCTGGGACTTCCGCCGAGGATCTTGGCTGCAGTAGCAGGATCTTCACAGACAATCTTGATGCCACCCTCAAAGTTGTACAAAGGCAGGGCAAAACATTTTTCGCCTTTGGTTGCACAGGGTGTGAGCTGGAACTTGCCGGCATCGTTGCACACAGCTGTCTGCCCGTTAATACAGGCAGCCTGGCCCTTCATGCAAGAAGACTCGGGTGTAAGCTTGGCGAATTCTTCGTTGTATGTTCGCGCATCGACGACATTGCTTGCGTATGCAGGCGCAGGGATGGCACTTGTTCCTGTGGGAGCACCAGAATTGATCGTAGGTATACCGTTGGCAGATGTTCCCGAGGGAACTACCTTTGATACAGATGCGGTCTCGGGGGAAGACGGGTTAGAGGCAATGAAGGTGCTGGTTGGCTGCGAAGGAGGGGTCGCGGGTTGAGTGTTAGAACCAGGGGCAGGATACTGGGGCTGAGCATCTGTAGGGGTTGGAGCCGGTTGCTGAAATGCTGAGGTATCCTCCGGGGCTTCGGGCTGTTGAACCACAGTTGTAGCTGGGCTCTCAGGTTGAGACTGCGCAGGCTGCGAGCTAGGAACAGGATTCACGGGCTGGACTGGAGCACTAGTCGCAGCTGGGGTGTCAGGCTGAGGTTGAGGAGGCTGAGAAGTAGAAACAGGGTTCTGAGATTGAGCTGGAGCTGTAGTGGCAGCAGGAGCACCAGACTGCTGGCCACTGGGGTTTTGCACAGGAACATATGGCTGTTGAGCTTGAGAGGTTGTAGCAGGCTTGCTAGGCTCAGCAGGTTCCGAGACCGTAGTCTGGCTCTCAGGTTGAGCTGCCTCTGAAGTTGGAGCAGGTTGAGGTTGAATATCAGATGTAGTCTCAGACTGAGGATCCTTGGGGTCTTTTACAGACACAGTCTGAGTAGTAACAGCAGCAGGCTCAGTTTTAGCCGCAGAAGTTTCTTGAGCGTCTCCCACCGATGTAACCGGAGGCTTGGGATAAACTTGAGTGGGGCTGACAGGTAACGGAGTGTCGGAAGGAGTAGGCTGAGAGGCTAAAGAAGTTGTCTCGCCCTCGAGAGCTGAAGTAGTCGGCTGCAAATTGCCTAGAGCAGTTGTGACGGGAGCAGAGGGTGCCACAGGAGCTGTAGTCTCTGGGATTGCACTTGGCTTAGTCTTTTCTACATTTGAAGGCTGCAATGTGCCGAGATCAAGAGTGGAAGAGAAACTCTCAGTGTTTGTATTCTCCGGCTTCTGGGCGGCCTCGGTAGTAGGGACAACGGGAACGGCAGTTGTGGCGTCGCTGACTAGCTGAGATGTTGGTGCTTCATTTGCAGAAGTAGGGATCTCCTTCGGAACAGAAGCAGTATCTTTAGGCGGTTGGTAGTCAGATTGCCCGGCTGGAGTAGAGTTCTCAACTACAGATGTTGGGGCCTCCTGTGTAGCTGAGGGGGTCTCAGTGACAACCGCAGTATCCTTCGGAGGTTCATATGAAGGTTGATCAGCTGAGGTTGGTTTCGCAACCACGGAAGTTGGGTCCTTGGGTACAATAGAGGTTGTGAGAATCGGTGCAGACGTGTCCTGCGTAAAGGTTGGCTTGCTCCCTGGCTCTTGCGTCGGTTCCTGGGCATCA
Organism: Fusarium anguioides; assembly: GCA_012977745.1. Lineage (NCBI taxonomy): Eukaryota > Fungi > Ascomycota > Sordariomycetes > Hypocreales > Nectriaceae > Fusarium > Fusarium anguioides. Next base: position 75,728 of record JAALXK010000005.1, read on the forward strand.
CTTGTTGGCTCAGGAGCAACATTGGTTTCGTGAATAGGGACAACCGTCACAGGCTCAGGGAGGTCAGAGTAAGGTCCCTTCTTCTTGTCGTCGCCTTGATTCTCTGAGAATAACGGGTTTGGTTTGGGTGTTGAGTTAAGTGTCTCGAAGATAGGTCGTGGCGTAGTTTGATCTCCGTTTCCGTTACTGTGATAGATCATTAGAAATGAGTCCTCGCATTCAATATCCAAGTCTGATCCATACCTGTATCCATCATGGGCCGCAGTAGGGGCTTGTGAGTTTTCCATCCTGACGTCAAGAAAAGCTCCAGGGTTTCGTTTTTCGCTATTGTCTGAGTTAGATCTAGACAAGGATGAGGTCGTTTTGGTTGTATCGTACATTCTACCAGTCCACATAGGTCCAGCCTGCGCGGACTGAGCAGTCAAAAGGAGTGAGAAAGCCACGGCGAGCCTTGATCTATTACACCGCATCGTGAAGAGTATTTCGATAAAATAGTATAGTCGTGTGCGAGATAAGAAAGAATGTTTTCGTTAAATCGGAAAGCTTTCGTTCGTTTTTATCGTTTGTCGGTTCGTGAGTCAAAGTCTTGTAAAAAAGAATAATAATGAAAGAAAAAGTCGTTGTTGATAGTAACACAAGTTCGTCGATTGCTTCCTTCAACTTCAAGTTGATTAACAGTAAATAGCAGTCACCTCGAACAAAAGAATCACTTGTTCTAGGCTTTTAGATATGGACAAACAAACTGTGACAAGAAAACCCGGCCTTGTTCACAGAATGTCAAAGAGAATGACGAACAATAGCAAAGGACAAAGCTGTCAATGAAAGATAGAGATAGTATGAAAGAGAGTCACAGAAATGAGATAGGAAATACTTGACAAAGGAAAAAAACGAAAGGGAAAGGGAAAGGGAAAAGCTGAGAGTGATCAGAGTGAGTGAGTGTAGTTAGTTGTATGCTGAGTAGAATGAAACTTGGATAGGTAGTGGTAACACTCTGTTAATGTATATGCAATACATTTCCCCTAAGAATCACTCACGTCCAATTAGCGCCAGAAAACAGCAGCAAATCGCCTCACAAAAATCTCATCTCGTATCGGATCTCATCTTTTCGTGGTCTCTTGAACCACTCGCTCCATTGCCCCAGCCAGAGTCAAGCCTGAGTATCAACAGCCGCCCAACCCAAACATCCCAGCAATTCTATCTATACCTTGCCATGTAAAACATTTAAAAGAATTATCCGAAAACCTCAGCCAATCAAACTTGTTTCGTCGTTGTCAAGTTGTACTATAAAAGACTGGCTCTAAGCGCTCTGTTTCAACCACTTTATGCGCGGCCTGTTCCTATTGGTGGTGCCCCAACTCCACAGAGGCCGGGGCCTAGCTGCCAATCGTCTTCTCTCCACTGAACCGACCTGCGGCCTTACAGGCTTTATTAGTACTTGCTACAGGGATTTCTCGATGCCCTCAATTCTGGTCTCTCAGATCAAAGTCATGCTTTTTTAGGCTTGGTCGACCCATTTATGGCCCTGACGGTCTAGACCCGATCAGCCTTTGTAATTTCCTCTTTCATGTCTATTGCTTGCCTATTGCTTGAGTGGCTAGTTAAGAATAGACGACCTCTTGAACCGTCATCTTGGATCCCTACATTATTTGACGATAGCCGCCCGTCAATAGCGTAGGCGGTGGGTTAGGCAAGTCCATAGACCGTGGCTTGGCCTCAAAGTCTTCATGGAACCTAGTAAAGATATAGATCCCATTTTGTTGCCTCGTCTTTGCTTCTTATTCTACCATCGTTTCAGCAATGTACATACAATATTCTATAGGTACGTATACAATAAACGCCACCGCGTCTAAGTACCACCATCAATGCCCTTTTTATTCTCCCAGAATGCTAGGTTCCTAATAATGATCCTTGCTCGCCTGTCCTCCCCAGCTGTCCCTGGTCGTCAAGATGTTGCTCCAGGGCCTCTTGCTTGGTCTCTGACACGTTTAGGTCCAAATCGTCGACATCAGCAAGCCCGCCGTTGTTCCGAACGAACTGTCGGCTGCGAGCCCAATTAAGAACTCGACTCAGATCCTCATGACCATGGAATTTGTTACCCTTAATATACCCATGCACAACCTTGTCACCTGGCCATTCCCATATCCCAATTTCATGCCGGTCGTTTCGGACTTGTTCTCGCTCCTCTTCTGTTATCATAGGTTCGGCAAACGCACGGTATGCACATAAGACTTCGATCATGTCTAAGTCGTGTGGCAGTTCCTCCATATTCATCATCTCGTCTCGTAGCAGAAGCGGGCTCCATTCCCGCATAAGCCATCTCATGAACTCAGCCATCTCCTTGAACTCTCCTGCAAACGCCAGCGTCAGCATTAGGTCGTGGGCAAAGGGTGCCAACACTGTATCTCGTCGTCCTCGCATAATATCGATAAATGACAGATCCGTAGTTTCTTCTGCTTCTGGTCGCTCTCTCTTTTGTTCCTGTATGACTAGTGCATGATGAAAGCCCTTCATTCTTGAAATGAGAACTCGAAACAAGGAGAGTGCAGAATTATCCTCCGTCTCATTGATCGTTTCGGAGGCGGCACTGTTGTCCTCGGCACATCTGTAGTAAAGAGCGGCAAACGAGTTAAAATTAGTACTGTTGCCTTGCACGGCTGTTGCCAGCGTCTCCAGCTCACGCCGCAGAATCTTCCGCAGTGTCTTTACGAATCTATTGAAAAGAAATAGTGACATGCCTTGAACAGCGTCAATGCGATCCACGAGATGCAATATAAGCCGTAGCTGTGCCCCAAGGGTGAGGCGCATACCGTAATGGTGCGCTCCCATATTCTTCATGATGGGCGACCAGACATGAGGTACCCAGTTTTGGTGCCGGCGGCTCAGACGAAGCTCTGCAAGCCGAATAGCACGTATCAGATTTTTGCCTCGTGGGGAGACGGTCTTAGAAAGCACATCCACATATGCTGAGAGCAAGGGCAAAGGAACAGCCTTCAACATAGCAGCTGTAGGTTCAGGTACCAGCAGGTTGGCATAGTTGTGCCGCTCACTGCTGCCATCTCGCAGATACTGATGAGCTTCCTCGAGAGTTTGGGCATTTGCCACTAGAATGTGAAGGGTGTGTTCATCTGGTAACATTCCGTCGCGTCTCATCATCTCATACAATTCCTGAGGCTTGGGGGGTTGTTGTCGCAACTTTTCCAGTTCCGTCAAGTTCACACCTTCGTTGGTAGGATGATTCAGAGAATTGTCTCCTGGTAAACTGCCTTGATCAGGATCAGCAACACGAGCAAATGACCTTTGAAACATGGCTGCATATTCGGCTTGTCCAGGTACCATGCCAACTTTCGGAGGCTGTCTGAATTGTCTCCATGCTTCATGGGCGTTGCGCGTCGCCCTGATTGATGCTGACCATACTGAAAGTTCTTGACCTGGATCAATCTTAACCAGTTGCTGAATCGTAGGACTACCATTGGGAGCTAAGCCCAGCAGGAGATCTATGGCGGTGTCAACCTCATGCTTAGGGAATCCTGCTTCCTGCATCATCATCCCTGCACGAACAACACGAGACCAGCTCTCTTCCACTTCCATAGCCTCATCCATACCATCTGCCGGTTGCAGATAAGGTGGCCATGACTTCGAGTACCGTGTTACGTTGTGGATCTCGTCTCTGTTCTTGGGCATACCAGACAGCACTGTTCTGATAGCTCGAAACCCATCCCTGTCTACTAGCAGAGCTTCAGGGAGACTCCCTGACATTCTTAAAAGGGTACGCTGAGCCTCCCAGATGTAGGCTATGGGTATCGACCAATGCTGCGGCCCGGATCCGCTATTTCGAGCAATAGCGCTTAATCCGGCATTGAAGTATTTGCACCTAATCCAGTATGTTTGTTCAGCAGAACCTTTTTCATAACGAAAAATGAACTCCGCCATCAGGTTGGCAAGGACAATCAGGCGTCTTGGTTCTATGCGACGACAGTGAAAAGCAAGTCGCTCCATGATAATCAGAAAATCTCCAGTCGTGAATATTTCCATCGCACTACTTGCACGCCCTTCACCCCATGATGATTTGCGGGCCTTTTCGGTCGTAGCTTGTAGTCGTGCCTGGATGTATTCAAACAAACGGTCCAAGGTTGATATTTCGTTAATACCCGACCCTAACCTCAGCAGGTAGCTGAGCAAGAAGACAGGTTTCGGTGACATATCTGCCAAGAATAACCGGCATCGATCTTCGTCTGTTTTGGCGAAAATAATGTCCATGTATTCATGCAATCGCTCTTCCGTGTTCCCGTTGTGCTCCAGCGTCTTCATCAGAGCATCCCATTGCGAATCGTCAGGCAGGGCTTCAGCGAGATCCTGATTATTTTCAGGGTCACCTTCCACCTGTTGTCTGAGGTGCATCTGGATCAAGACAACCTGAAGTCGCATACTTCGGATAGCGGCAATCTCCAACAGAGTCTCTTGAGACGGCTGTGCCAACGCAAGATATTTGCGGAGTAAAACGGCAGGACTTTGTTCCAGCCATCCTTTCGCTAACTTCAATCTCCGTTCAATTCGTCCAAGCGGGTCCGCTGTTTTGAACTTCGGTATTTGAGGCTTGTTCGAGCGCGTGGGCCTGGTATACTGGCGGTTTTTGTGGTGGGACACTCGACGGCCCTCAATGATAGCAGCCTCTACAGCATCGAAGGAGGACGCATATCGGCGGATCTGGGGCGATTTGAGGCAATAAACAGGCTAATTGATTCCACTGTGAGCTTCAAATCTTCAGATGCAGCTCTCAAGACGTACCTTGACTTGAGTTGTCACATCTTGCGACAACTGCCACCCGCGCCTCAGCTCCCGGGTTGCGCTTCTCAGCATTTCTCGCCCATTTCTTCAAAGCCAGCGACACAGCTTAGAAGGGGGAAGAAAATATAGCGGCAGGTTCAAGCGACAATGAAGGAATTCTTTGTGGTGACGTAGGAATAAGTCAAATGCCGATATCTCATCCACGCAAAACAATTTGCATGCGCCAATCGAGATTATCGGACTATCAGGTAGCTTTATTTCACAGCCAATCCGGAGCAACCCTGGTAACTACAATCCTCCACCAAAGATGCCTGATCCGCATATAATGATTTCTTGATAATTCGGTGCTGTCCTGGCCAGGCTGCGAGCTCAAATACTTTCATAGTATTATTTCAATATGTGTGACTCATCGCCAGTCTTTAAATTTTATCTTTCTAGCTAAAAGCGCATCTGCCTTTTCTCATTTTTTGCTTCTACTTTTGGGCTTTTGGGCTTTTTCATAGACACATCAGATACCTACCAACATGACTTTTGGTTTATTCACCTTGTGACTTGCCCTTCTTCTTCTCTTCCTCCTCCTCGGCCTTATCCTTTCTCTTCTGTACCACCTCCCAGTTGTAAACTCTTGCTACAGCGACCTCCATAGTCTATGTCGTGGTCAGCAAAAGCTCAATCGCAGCTGAGGTAGCGTAAACTTACGGTGATTTGCTCTCGGAGGAAATCCAAATCTTCTTCGCAGTTTGACAAGCTTGTTTTTGCTGTAGATAGCTTAGAACTCAGCAGAGTCTCTGCCTCATCTATGGGGTATGAGAGCATCACATTGGCCTGTAGAGTGTCAGCTCATGCTAAGCTTGGCGGGAGGGCCATGTTACTCCTAGCCAAATGTAGACCTCTTCTGTCGCAGGAATCTTGGCTTTGGAATACAGAGTATCATTGAGCTCGAATGTCGTGTCTATCGCCTCGTCGTCATCCTGCACCAGGCATCAGTATTGCTATGCTCGCAAATGCGCTGCATGTGCTCACCTTTCTCAGCTTCAGAAACTTGACCGAGTCGAGAGTCTTCTGGATATCGGGAATCTTCTCCTTAAGGCCGCCCATTCGCTTCTGTAGGTTCATTTCCATGAATTGGTATTTCCTACCCCGCCACCCAAAGTCAGCGCCATTCCCATTGTTCCCAAGCTGAAGAGAGCATGCATTTGAGGGCATGTGCCTTCCTAAGCTTCCCGGCCAAAGTTGAACTCACGATATCATTTCTTGGAAGCTTCGTAAAGTGGGCTCGACATCGTCTCGCGTGGAAACATAATCCTCAACCTTATCGACGAACGGGGCATAGGGGATGCCCCGCGGGTTGGTGGGCGTGGCATCTTTACTGTTAAGTGTGAGCTTCTTAACTTGTATTTGCTATGTGGGAAAAGTAACTTCTTTGATCTCTTACCTTGGCACTGTCTCTTTTCCTTTTGACGCCATCTTGTCGGTGTCACTGTATCTAGAACAAGACAAGACGAGATAGCTGTATGAAGCTGGGGTCAGGCGTGGGCGGGTTTTGCGACTGGGACATTTCGTCAGTGGGGTCTCACCTGTCTGCGGTGTACGATGAAGGTGGGGCACTCACCTTGATTTCGCCTCATGCACAGGTCTGCCTATAATCAGCACAATACTGAAGAATAACGAAACTTATTTGAGTGATCTTCGTTTACTTAAGCTATAGTAGTTCTCAGTCCATGGTAGTCCAGAATGGACAGCACTGACTGCTATCGAACAGAGAATAAGGTATTCTACCACAACTGATAGATTAAAGTGATTAGATAAAGGTATTAGACTTCACTCGTAATCAAGGAGCAAATCTTACGGAAATTCTGTTTGAACAATCTCTATTTCAATACCTTTATGTGCAATGTCTTCTCATCTTACCACCCATATCCTTCTGTGTGCACAACTCTACTCCGACTTCATAAAATATATTTCAAATCTCTGATTCGCTCCTGTCAAAATATGTATCTGGCTCATCCATTCTATCTGAGTCTTGATTCATTCCATATTTGTGATCAAGACCAAGACCTTGGGTCAGTATTCGTGGAGAGCCTGTGATGTAAGATCATGGGCCAAGCCCTTTAAGTTCTTTTACTTGAACCCTTCATTTTGGCCCAAATTTGCATACCATTTATCTGTTACTGCAAGTCAGTTAGAGGCTGTGGCAGCCGCTTATACCAATAAGAGTCCTCGAACACCGATATGAGTATAAGAAATAAAGCATGAATTAATTTTCATCTCTTGACTCAAGGCTTTGTCTTTACCCATTTTGGCGTTCGTTGACCATTTCATCCTGCCCTCTACTGATAAGTTATCATTTAATATTAATTGAACGTGCATATATACTCTGAGATGATGTCGCGAGATCAGAAACTCGAAGTCAAGTCATTCACCGCGAAGTCTATGCTTGTCTACCTGCTATTAAATGCCCACAATATGTGACATAAAGCTTGTTCGCGCAATCTAGTTATTAAAGTCAAACTGCGTACATTTCTGCCAAAATACAGAATATCTCTAAATCCTGTTCCATTGCTATAAATTCTTCTCATCTGATCTGAACGCCTTGCCCTTCGCGCATTTCTTTCCAAGTCCACACTACCTTGGCTTCTTCTTTGGAAAGAAAACGCTCAGAAATATCTTGCTTGGTGGCCTCCTGCAGGGCCGAACTAGCATACTGAAAAAACCAGTCATGTCTCACGAAACTCGAGATTCCTTTATACAACTTCCAGAAGAATGGGAAAGTCTCGTTGATTTGATCAATCCGCCCCAGCGCCGCATGGCACGTCCTGTAGCCTCTCATTTTGCCAATGGCGAGTTATCACTTCAATTCCCCGGGTATCTAGACCAACAGCGTATTGAATCCTGGGCTGTGCCACGAGGACTGAATGCGGTACGCCTTGGCCACCCAGCTTGGCTACTTTGTCCTCCGCATCCCCCTTCTTTGCTCGGGGCGATTGGCGATGGTCGTCCTAGGGGATCAACACAATCTTCTGACTACTCCCCTGGGAACGAAGAAATGGCGCCAACTCCCCCTGGATCACTTGCAGAGCTGGTGGCCACATCTATTCCTGAGCCCTCTGAAATACCTTCAAATCCTCCAGGTCGCAATATGACGCCGCCTCTTGATTATGAGGTTTTCTCATTCTCTATCTGCGGCGAGCCTGTACATGCTGAAAATGATTCACTTCCTGGAGGCTCCAACGAAAATCGTCCCCCTCACCCCGAATATTTTATTCCCCTTTTACTACGGGCACATCGTCCTTCCAATGCTTCTTCTCGGCCAATTGTTTACACTCCCTCCTCTTTAGATGGTCATGACATGGACATGGCCGAGTCTAGTAGAGCCATGTTGAGTATCGAATTAAATCAACGGCAGCGGAGGATGGAGGGGCTGCGTCAAGTCGACTTGGAAGAAGAGGACGAGGTAACGGACGACGATAAGGAACCACCTGTTGATAGAGAGGATGACGAGACGAGAGGAGGGCGAAGAAGATGAAGGCGTGTGAGGGAGGCGGAGAGGCAAGGGCAATCAGGTAACAAAGAAGCCAGTGGGAAGAAGCAGATGGGTCGCTGATTAACAGAAAATTAGGTGACGGGCGTGGGACTGTTGGCACTAAATTCTATATTGAATGTAGCTCGCTCGTAATTGTCGATGTGGACATGGGCCGGCGCCTCCTGAAGCAGACAGGGTTGTCGTATTAGAATTGAAGTATCCCGGGGCAGCTTTGAGGGTTTTCGAGATTAATACCATCACCAGTATGAAAAAATACTCGCTATCTTTCCCCACCTGCTCTCGACACCAAGCAATTATCTTCAAGGTAGCAGGTACATTGTAATCAAGTTGAGCGTAAATCGTATAGAACCATCCAGCCGTAAATCTTTATATCGCATACCTACATGACCAGGACTAAACTGTACGAGTCACCCTAGTCCATTCGTTTCTTGGTATCTCCTAGATCGCCAATATCTGCGCTGTTATCTAGCGCATGAGCGTTAGTTGGAGCCTCATTTGTATCTTCTTCGTCCCACTCATCATCGATTTGATTCTCGTCCCAATTGTCAACCTCCTCTTCTAGTGTTCGAGAGCGAGTGCTTCCATCCATAACGCCTGTCTCATGGTCTTCGCCAAGCTCGACGTCGCCCTGCTCCTCGCCAGGAACGGCACTGTATCGTCTACGTCGCTTGCGCTCGAGCATACGCTTGTGGTACCAGGAGCACAGACCGACGCCAAGCAAGCTCCCTATCACGTTTGCGACGATGTCGTACAGGTCGAACTCCCGCCCGTTGTCAAGGAAGCTTTGGACAAATTCGGAACCGACACCAAGAACAATAGTGCATATAACCAGAGTCATGTTCATAACTCGCCTACGACTGGTATCCACAACCCAATAAAACACGACGGTAAGGGTAAAGAAGGTGATGAAGTGTAAGACCTTGTCGTTGACATATTGGCCCAGTTGTAATGAAGTCAGGCCGGCGTAGGCAGCGATGAGGAGTAAGAGCAGGAAGACACCTGGAGAACGATTAGTATCATTCATAGGAGGAAAATTAAAAATTGATGGATGTTGATAATAGACTATACGGCAGTCCACTTATGACACTGAATTGAGCCAGACACAACAAAATGACGTACCTGCAACTGGAAGTCGTATTCTCATCATGAGGAGTAGCTAGGGTGGGTAGAAGTTAAAAAGGTGGAATAGAGAGGGAGGGCGATTTAAATATCGCGCTCAACTTCATGCAAGAACCAGCTCACTCTGAACCAGACTCAACACAAGCTTAAAAGAGGTTCTCTGAATAGTCGATGTCGTAGCAGACTGTGATAACTATGTCAAAGAGGTTGGGATTCGGTGCTGGGACCAGGCAGAGAAAATGAAACCGTGGAGCTCTAACAAGTTACTCCGCGCGTTGTGTGAGTGACGACAATCGATCGCCCTTGTGGCTTAATGCTGGGAAACTTAGGTAGCATCAAATGTGGCGGTGCTCAAGACAGGGGCAGGTAAAGGCTACCTACTTAAGGTAAGGCTGCCATAAAGATTAGGATAACTCTACTCAGAGTCTTAGGATCTAACTGCTTAACTATTTATGTCAATAAACTCTTAGTGTGCTGCTTATGGAATCAAAAAGAGTGTGGGCAGCGTGGGCACTCATGCAGCCTGCCCCAGACCCCAGAGCTCGCTTGTTGCTCTTTTTAACATGGAACTTGGCGTTTTGATTCTTTCTCTTTGGCGCTGGTGATCCCATGGGGGGCCCCGTTTTGGACTTGCCAGGCATAGGCATACCCCCCATATTCTCCAATCTTGTGTATCACTGGCTGAAGATTATCTCTGGAGTTAGTCTGGAGAGATGGCGCAGGTTCTTCACCAATGGTCTGCGAGAGTCATGATGCGTATTGCATGTGTTCACGGTCAATTAGGATTCGTGGAGAGATGTGGTTATGCAAGACGATATTTGTCTAACTGATGACTGTTTGGTAGAAGTGCTGAACTTCTGAATCATTACTATTGAAGTTTAAGAAATAAATTGAAATGTTGAAGGAACAACCAGGCGCCTCATCAACTCGATATTCACATAGATCAACTGTATGATCCGTATTACCTCTTGTTCGACTCGTGCTCGTTCTAATTCTTTGTGAATGAGCGCACGTGATTTGCTGACAAAGGCAAATGGATCCATCCTCGGAGCCAAACCCTCGCTGTATGTTATACCTGATGGGTGAACACATAAATGGGAGCATGTGCCGAAGACCGGTCGTCAAGCAAACAAAGGTAGGATTATACTAGTCAAAGTATCAAAATCAAGAGTGGTATTCGACGTCTGAAGGAAATATCCATGTAACTATTCTAAACACCCCTATAACTTCAGCCTCTTCGGGTCCAAAATACCCACAACTACCCCCCGCGGGAATCCCCCAACGAGTGGTCGGTTCAGCGCGCGCCAGCAGCCACGCCCAGATCACTCAGGGAAAAGTCTCCGCTTCGGGAAAGGTACCTACAAGGCTCCCTCCAAATCCTCAACCTCACCTCTTGAACAGACGACAAAACGACACATCGCGATCCATCAAAACAACGCCTTCCGCGTGTCTGATAATCACCATATTTTATACACCATCTCTATAGATACCCCCCGTTTGTCCCATGTGGTTTTGAGACTGCCAATCGCCCTCGGTCCCGCCGCACGCGAGCGCATCTTGTTGCGCATGGCGACTCGCGCCCCGTTGTCGCTATCATCGCCCTGGACCCATCATGTCCATCCCAAACGGCCAGCCCGCCTGGCAACCTCCTTATTTGCACCATACAAACAGTAATAGAAGTGTGTCGCATCTCGACGATGTTCCTGCGCGCACCCAGACTCCTATTGATAATTCAACTGTGTTGATGCCTGAGGCACAACTTGATATCGAGGACGAGAGCCGACGCGCCCTATTTGCGGATTTGTATCGCAAGACTGAGGACAAGGTCGCGTTGCTCTTTTCCGAGGATGGCTCTTACAATTATCCCGCGATCTTTGCTCTCCGACGCTCTCCGCCCCCCTCCGCAAACATTATCCCTCCTACCACCGACCACGAGCCAATCAAAGAACCCCCCCTAAAGAAAGCGAAGCGCACTATCGACGAAGACGACTACGATGATGACGATGACGACGAAGAAGATGAGTCTTCGCAACCAGTCTCCAAGCCTCTATCTGCTGTCGCCCCCGCCAATACGTTACTCTCACCATCCAAATCAGGGAGCTCACCTGTTCATTCGGTGACATCACCGAGCAAGCATGGTGACAAACCCAAGGATCAAGATGGCTCACAATCCAAAGACAAAGATGGCGAAGACGCCATTAAAAAACTTGAGGAGGCCCGCACAGCTACAGAAGCTGCCGCTCGGAGGAGTTTCCATACCATCTTCCATACCCTGGAAAATGACCGCGCGGCTATGCTGGAACAACAACAACTCGAGGATTCTGAAAAGCAGCTGCAGGCTGAGATGGACCACAACCATCATCCGATTAACAACCATAGTGCTGCCCCGAATCAGGGGTCTCTCAGCAGCGCAAACCTCGGTGCTTCTAGTCTAACGTTGAAGCACCTCATCGCCCGCATCGATATGAAACGAGACCAAGTCCGCGCCTCTGATGCTGAACTCAGACTTCTTATGAACGAAGTTCGTAAGAATAGGAGTAAATGGGCCAGCGAAGAGAACGTGAATCAGGAGGAGCTTTATGAGGCTCTGGAAAAGGTCTTGACAGAACTCAAGGCGCATACCGAATATTCCACTCCCTTCTTGACAAGGGTCAACAAGAGAGATGCTCCAGACTACTATAATTGTGAGACACCAGTAACAGTTTTATGCTGCTGACGAAACTAATATCCACCTAGTCATAAAAAACCCTATGGATCTTGGTACAATGACCAAGAAGCTCAAGAGTCTGACTTACAAATCCAAGGCAGATTTTGTCGTGGATCTTAATTTGATCTGGGACAACTGCCTTAGATACAACCAGGATATGAACCATCCCCTTCGACGCATGGCAAATGGGATGAGAAAAGAAGCGGAGAAGCTTATTCCATTGATCCCGGATCTTGTCATCCGTTCACGGGCCGAGGTTGAAGCAGAGGAGCGACGGAAACAGAACGGAGGAGACGACGATGCAGGAGAAGACTCCGATGACGAACCCATCATGTCTTCACGGGGTCGCAAAGCTGGCGCGAAGGGAACAAGCAAGGCACGAAAAGCCCCGAACGATCAGAAAGAGGACACGCCGGCAATCGACCAGAAGCCAATCCTTCAAGTGAATGGCCTTCTAGGTAAGGTTCGTGAGGGCTCAGAGGTTGATGGAAGCAATGGCTTTGCGACTCCACCGATTGCTGGGTCACTCACCCCAAGCGGTGTCAACGGCCATTCGGGAATAGGGAGCAACGCCGACGCCATGGATATTGATGGCCCAAGCATCAATGGCTTGGCCCTAAACTCGGCATTTGGTGAGGCTGCTGAGCAGGCTTACGAGGACGAAGAGTACAAGGTCTGGAAGCAAACCACCAAGAAAGACCGAGCACTGGTTGCCAAAGAGCGATTTCAGCTATTCAAAGACAGCAAGTTCAACACTGAAGCCCCTGCACTCGTTCGCACCAAAGCCGGCATGCGTCGGTTTCTAAAGCGTCAGAGGGAGGCAGAAGCAGAGGGCATCATCACTCACTCTCAAGCGAATTCCACAGCCACGGCCTCGGAAGATCCAGCAACAAAGCCAACCGAGACTTTGGCCGAGGAGATAGAAGAAGAGGCAGCCAAGGTGATTCCTGACTACTACGATACCTTGAGCAACATTCCAGATATTCACCCAAAACTCCAATGGGTTGAGGATGGAGAAGGGAAAGTCATCAACCAGCATGAGGAATTCCTCCGTTTAGTTCCGCCCGGGACATTTACAACACCCACGAGTCGTTTGACGAAGAAGATGGACGAGAACATCCATCAGATTCAAGAGACAAGGAAACTTGCAACCAGGATCTCTGTGATTAAGCAGATGCAAGTCCAAACCCAGGTACGTGGATATCAAAATACAAGCCGGGTATATACTGACATAGTTTAGGTGTATACAAACCAATTCCCCAAGTCGAACTCGGATCCTTTTGTGGAACAGGACATTGAGCCTCATTTTATCAGCGATGATGGTCCTGTTATGGCACCCGAAACATGTCAAAACGCCCTCAAGCGCTCTATTGCCAAGGTCCTCTACCATACTGGGTTTGAGGAGCTTCAGCCATCAGCAATGGACGTCTTTACAAGCGTTGCGGCGGATTACTTCCAAAAGCTTTGTCGGACTTTCAATGTTTACAACGAATCGGAAAAGAAGGCATCGCCCACGAACGCTCAAGGGTCCAAGTTCCAGCCCCGATTCACACCTGAGGAAATTATCCTCCACACACTGGACGAGAACGGTCAAGACATCGGTTCGTTGGAGTTGTACGCCAAGGATGAGATCGATCGGTTAAGCACCAAGTTGGACGGTCTACACGAGAGAATGAAGCTTCATCTTACAGACCTGTTGCGACCTGCCTTGTCACAAGACGCCGGAGCTGATGGAGTCGGCGCTTTCAAGGATGGCAGTGAGCAGTTTGTCAGTGGTGATTTTGCTGAGGACCTTGGTGAAGACTTCTTTGGCTTCCGGGCCCTGGGTCTGGATAAGGAGATGGGACTTGATATGATCTCCGTACCCTTGCATCTTCTACAGACCCGAGTCCGCAACCAGTACCAGATGCAGACACAGACAACTGGCGAGGCAGCCACTGACCTCTTTGAGCCACCGGTGTCTTCAGAGCCAGTCACGAAGGAGAACATTCAGGAGCAAATTGGCCTGGTCAAGAACTTCTTTCTGGCTAAGCTGCACGCTAATGGCGATCAGCCCCTTGTGGAGGACGAAGACCTGCCTACCAAGCAAAAGAAGCCTCGTCCTCGTTTGGGCGCAAGCGGAAAGATTGTCACCGCTCAGAAACGTTCTCCTAAGGAGCAGCTGGCTCTCGCCAAGAAGAAGAAGAAGATGGAGGCTGCTGCTGCTGAGGCAAAGGCCAATGCGAATGCATCGCCTGAAAAGGGAGCACCAGGCACTACCCCTGGCAAGAAGAGGTCTCTGACTGCAACAACCGGTCCAATGCCCAATCCTGCGGTCCTTGCTTTGGCTCCGAGCATGGAGAGGCAGGACAGCATGCAGAGTCAGGGCAACGCTAGCCAAACAGACAAGGACGACACTATCGGCATGATGAGCCCGGAAAGCATTGCTCAGTAGGCCGTGCAAAGCTTCGGGTGACAGCATGGTATTTGAGAGTTTGGTGTTCAATACGGGCAGTTCTCATCTCGATCAACACACACCTTACCCGTCCCTTTTCGCTTTATTTACTCATAAAACATGTATTACTTTTTTTTCTATTTGCCATTGGCATCGTTTCCATCCCTTCACATACCCCTGCGGACATATTGTACCGACCAAAGAAGCTGGTCTTTGGTTTTTTTTGTGTTTTTTTTTTTGGCTTTTTTGCTGTCTCTTTTTTCGTCTACTTGTCGATTTTGCATATGAGTTATCACTCAATAAATCATCCATCCATGGCGTTCCTGTCTGATGTTCTTTCTTATGTTTGGAGCTCGGGGGTCGGCACAGCACTGGCTTTTACGATACACGAGATGAAGATCGGTTCACTCAATTACACGAGCGCCATGCAAAGTGTACTGAGTGGACGGCTTCCTCAACGTGATTTGATTTGGACAACTCAAAAGCAGGCATGTTATGGGTGGATTGACTCTCGATGATTAGCCGGCGTATGGAAGGTCAATGCCGGATGGATTAATGTGGATGGAGTATAGGTCACCAACAAACCGAACCACAGTGGTTCATGACAGGTTGTTGTGTTTCTTGTATGCAGACCGCGTTGTCGTTTGTTTCTTTGTGTTAGAAGGAGTTTGAATTGATGGACTGGTAACGAAAGGTTAAGCAGTCAGTGATAGGATGGAACGTCTTGGATTGATAGGAAAGGATGGGGTATGGAGTTGAGAAGCAATAAATAAAGGAGTGACCCGTGATAAAACACATGAATTCCATGAATCAGTCATATGGGTCTTTTAGGTGTCAGTCACCCCATAACAAAGGCGTGTCATAATCCAGACATGACCAGGTTGTATTATGTATGTATATTGTAACACACACTCCTCACCAGGGTCGATGGATGTCATTAGTTGTGAGTCACGTCAGGCAATAAGAACTTTCAGCCATTGATTTTATTTAGCTGTATGCTACTCTTGGATGGAGTGCATTTTCCAACATATCTTGCTTCGTGCCTTATAGACAAGAATGACAAATAGTTAGAGAGAGGAAGTAACCGTCTCAGATATCATAAACATGACCCAACTCCCACTACCTTTTTTCCAGCGATTCCATCTTGTGTTGAAGGATGCTTATATATCCCGACCTGAAAAAAAGCCCTGACCAAAAAACAAACTAGGTATCTGCGCCGTGATGAAATGCATGCTTGTTGAACGTTTCGCCGTTTGCCTCATCCATGTTAAATGCGTGTCGGAGATTGAAAGGCACTGCATCATGTTGAGAGATGGGTAACCTTTGAATCAGCAGTGAATTCTAGTGCCAATCATCTTAGATGCTAGCATCCAGACGCCAACCCTCAACGGGGAGAGGGAAGGCGTTG
Organism: Fusarium anguioides; assembly: GCA_012977745.1. Lineage (NCBI taxonomy): Eukaryota > Fungi > Ascomycota > Sordariomycetes > Hypocreales > Nectriaceae > Fusarium > Fusarium anguioides. The sequence goes on from JAALXK010000005.1 coordinate 91,725, forward strand.
CACCAAGAGGCGATCTCCTTCTTGAAGTCGTTGATCTTCTGGACCTCACCACTGGCAACGCGGGCCTTGAAGTCCTTGAGCTTGTTGGCCTCCTTGGGAAGAGCAGCCTGCTCCTCCTTGCAGATCTTGATGGCCTCGTCTATGTACTTGGCGACACGCTCGAACTCCTTCTCGCCGAAGCCACGAGAAGTCATAGCGGGGGTACCGATACGGATACCGCAGGGGGTGAGGGCAGACTTGTCGCCGGGGATGGAGTTCTTGTTGCAGGCAATGTTGATCTGCTCAAGGACGGCCTCAACACGGGCACCGTCGAGGTTGTGCTGGCGGAGGTCGACGAGGACCATGTGGCTGTCAGTGCCGTCAGAGACGAGCTTGTGGCCAAGAGCCTTGAAGGTGTTCTCGAGGGTCTTGGCGTTGGAGACGACCTTCTCCTGGTAAGCCTTGAAGTCGGGGGTAGCAGCCTGCTTCAAGGCAACAGCCAGAGCAGTGATGGTGTGGTTGTGAGGACCACCCTGGTGACCAGGGAAGACAGAGAAGTTGATGGGGTTCTCGAGGTCATAGAGGGTCTCCTTGCCAGTCTTGGCATCGACAGAACGGACGCCCTTGCGGAAGAAGATCATGGCACCACGGGGACCACGGAGGGACTTGTGGGTGGTGGTGGTGACAATATCGGCGTACTTGAAGGGAGTAGGGATGACCTCGGCAGCAATGAGACCAGAGATGTGAGCCATATCAACAACAAGGTAAGCACCGACGGAGTCGGCAATCTTGCGCATACGCTCATAGTCGATGAGACGGCAGTAAGCGGATGTACCAGCAACCAGGACCTTAGGGCGGTAGAGAATGGCGTTCTTCTGGAGAGTATCGTAGTCAATGATGCCAGTGTCGAGGTCGACACGGTAGGGCATGGTCTCGAAGTAAGTAGAGACTGCAGAGATCCTAGTAGCCGAAATTAGTACGCTGAGATGCAAGTATCAGTCGGGTTCTCTTGATAAACTTACTTGCGGGCAGGGGTCTGATAACCGTGGCTCAGATGGCCACCGTGGGGGAGGTCAAGACCCATGAGACGACCGTGAGGAGGCATGATAGCCTGGTAGACCTGGAGGTTGGCGGGAGATCCAGAAAGACACTGGACATTGACACCCCACTTCTCGGAGTCAAGATGGAAAGCCTCAAGAGCACGGCGCTGGCATAGAAGCTCGATCTGGTCAATGTGCTGGTTGCCACCATAGTAACGAGCACCGGGGTAACCCTCAGAGTACTTGTTGGACATGGGGGAGCCAAGGGCATCGAAGACGGCGCGGGAGGTGATGTTCTCGGAAGCGATGAGGACAATGGACTCGCGCTGACGCTGGATCTCATCCTTCTGAGGTGGGTGTAAGTCATTGTCGGTTGTGGATAGTCAAGGCACTCAATTGAGTAGAACGTACCATGATGGAAGCGACCTCGGGGTCAGAGTCGAGGAGAGACTTCTCAAGCATCTGGACGGGTGTGAGTCAGTCGATCTGGCGATGCCCTCTCCAGATGAAGAAACGAGGGGCAATGGCGGGGTGAAAGCTTACCTCCTTGTGCGACTCAGAGAGCGCATACTCGGCGTTTGTGGGAGCCATTGTGAAGTTTTTTGGTGAGAGTTTGTGATAAGAAACAGATGAGATGTTCCTTTAGAGGTTGATGAGTGGGTGAGTGAGAAAAAAGAGAGAAAGTGAAAGCATGTGGGAGGACCAGGTAGAAGTAGTAGCAGCTCGCCGTGGAGGTCCCTCTTTCCCAAAGAAAATTTTCGGTCTTTTCGATCTACGGGTTCCGAAGACGGCCACCTTCAAGGTACAAGGGACAAGTTAGCGCATGCGGCAAAAAGCTCAACTGTACCGAGCGTGAGCCTCAGAAGCGATACAGGAGGATGAGCAGTAAGTTGGCGGGGTCAATTAGGTGCGGTTTTGGAGGTGCGGGGTCATTAGCCACTAGCAACTGGTACTGGGGGGACCAGGTCAAAGTCTATCCATTCATCCATGTCACATCATGTCATATTATTGGCCTTATCGGGCTGCTTACCCTGAAGATCGACTCATGGAAGAGATTTGTTTTGTCTTCGCCTCTGGCCGTTTCCTTTTTTTTTTGTCTTTTTTTCCTAGTCATGACTCTTTTACTGTGTGTTGAGATCTTGGATCTAACGTGCTAAAACTCAATTGAATTATTCTTTGACTGGATTCAAGATACATTAGATAGTCAATTGATTGACTGTCATGGTATGTCGAATGACGGCATGTACGGAGTAGTTCGGTAGCCCATTCATTTACTCAATACCCAAGGTATCCAAGTATCCATGCATCAATCATGCTTAGTACAACCCGAATCACCTCCAGCTTCAATCAGCTCAATACATACACACATACATACATACCTATCCAACCATCTTCATATTCAACACCGAGACTATGTAGAACACCGAAATACGATAAAACTCCGTCTTCCCATCTTGACGAATTCTCCCGATGTTATGATGATTCCCACGGCGTGACCTCCCGCAAAACCCGATCACGTTTCCCTTCTCCAACACGACACGAAACACCCCGCGTGAAGATGCATCGTCTAGACTTTACCTTTTTTCTGAATACTGTACCTCCTGTAGGCTCTAGCTGAGGTCTAACTACCGCTCCCCAATCGACATTTGGGTTGGTCAGTTAGTTCTCCTCCTAATGTGGGTGGGGAACTATCACACACATCTTATACACCAATATGGACAACCACAGGCATAAAAAAACACCTCAATACCCAAAGTCGGTGTGGCTCAGTTGGTTAGAGCGTTGGTCTCATAACAGTTGTTGTGATTTGATCCAAGATCAGAGTAATCCAAAGGTCGAGAGTTCGAGCCTCTCCACCGACACAATCTTTTGATATTCCGCATGACAGGGCTTTCATGGAACGTTTTCTTTTTGTTATGCTGGGTGAAAAGAAAAGCCTGCCAGTTGAGTATGGTTCTTGGCAATACAATCGTTGTAGGTTAAGTATACTTTTGTGACAGAACCTTTGGCACCCACGGTTTACATCAACCAAAGACCTCCAAGTAGCTATATATCAGGGACTTGGTTAGATAAAGCTTCTGTCGGCCATGAATCTGGCTTTCCTATCTTTGCTACTGACGTTGAAGTCGACATGACAATTTCTCTACTCTTCTCGTCAGACTCTAATGACCAGTTGGCCACCTTCATCAACACTCGGATGAGGTAGACTTTCCACATATCACAAATATCATGTCCTTGAGTAAATTTAGTATGGCTCTGTGTTGGTATCAAAGCAACAAGTTGTGATCTGGCTCTGGGTCAGAGTAATCCAACCGTCGAGAGTTCAATCAAGCCTCTCCCCTGACACGAGCTCGTTTGATGGACGAGTTTCCCTTATTGCAGTCATCAAAGAGCTATGCAAACTGTCAAGTGAACACGTATGTCTGGACTTGGGCATACAAACCGGATTTCAGTCGAAGCATGCGATTATCGACGTGGGGGTCCGAATGTGTCCTATCTCTCTCTCTCTCTCTCTCTCATCTTGAAGCCGGTAACTCCATCTTAAACGCCGGCAATCAAGAACTAATTAATTCTTTCCAAATAAATCCCTGCGTTGCAGAAACCAACTATGCCGACCTTGATGAGAGTATTATGAAGCTTTCCAACGCCAATATACACAGAAAAAAACACCATTTGCGTTCGCCCAGTATACCACATCAAGGCTTTATTCATCAGCAAGTCAAACTTACCAAAGTCAGAAGCTGTGTGCTCGATGAATGCAAATAGTCAGTATTGCATTTATATCGCTCGATACATAGCTCCTCTTGTCAAGTTTTGAGCAGGGTTTACCAGTCCAGAAGCTCGCCAGTGTCTTGGTGATCAGCATTCTGCGTCCCTCGAAAGTTGCCTGTCATGCCATCGTTCGAGATCTCGATCAACAACATCAAGTCATCGACAAATCGTTCATATAGTTGTTTAGACTGGTTTTATGTATCTGCGCAAGGATATCAGAAGCCTTCCCGCATTGTCCTACTATTGATCTGAAAGGATACCAGAGGGTGTTATTCTCATCCAATCACTCCAGCTAATGGCAAAGAAGACCATAGAGAGCCCAACAAAGCGTTGTGACAGCGGCGAGAAATTGAAAACCTATGGTATCTCCATTCTGAAATGTTTTCTTCTCTATATTTATTTATTTGAACTTGCAAAAACTAGTCGGGTGGATAGGCTCTGGCGCGAGACTTTCTACGACCAGGCTGCGGTGCCAAGGCCGTTGGTCAGAGTAAACATATGTTACTCTACGCTGAGGAAACCCGGGGAATGATTATACATATCCAAGGCTGCAGTAAACTAGAGTAGTTGAGCTTCCCTTGTGCTGTTGAGGGCAGCTCATAATCAGACTGAATACCAGTGTCCAGTCTCAGCCCATAGACGGGTTGGCGGACATGTTTCACCGCGCTTGTTCCTCCCTCCAGTCTCAGAATAATCGCAACTGTTTGTTACACAGCCGTGAATCATTACACCAAGTCAGCATCGCATCACTGTTGCTAGGCGGCTTTAGTTGCATGTGAGACAAGCAGACGGTATGCGCTCTTTAGCTGGTGCTGGTGCATGTACTACGGAAGGAGGCAAGGGAGTTTTGCGTGCTATAGAGCCAGCCATTCTTAACTCGAGGGATGGGATGGTCAAGTAACAATTCATTGTGGCGCGTGATTCCAAGTAAGGTAGCACTTGGTATTCATGATTGGAATGTGACTGACACTTGATGCCACAGCAGTTGAAAGATAAGACCCAACGCCTACTAACCTAGGACAGGATGAGGATAGGGAGGGAGGACTTAGGGTTATGAGCTTCGGGAACTGTCTCAAATACACACTTCTCGCCCAACCGTCATAGCAGTGCGCTAAGACTGAAACCTTGTCCAGTATTATTCTAGAAGAATTGACTGGCATGACTAAGGAATTGTTACCCTTGAAACGGATTTTATTATCAGTTTTCTCAATATCTTCTCGAATCCGAATAAGAGCAGCAAATGATAGAAAGTAAGAGTACTAACATTGGTCAAGCACATCTCAAAAGAAACTGTTGAAACTCTACCTGTCTGACGCCCATTGTAGTCCAGGTCACATGACTTCATATGCTGCAGACTCTCAAGGGTTAGGTAGCCGAAGAGAAATTAAGTGCTCTAACGTTCACGCTAACAGACATGAACAGTCGTTATCGATGGACCAACCCGAGGCTTGTGGGGCTGATATCTGTTAAGGGATACCTAGAATTCTCCTATATTTAGGTGAGATTCATGAAGTTTTCATGAGGCTCTATCTGCCAGACCCATTAGCTCTGCAGAGGCTAGGAGATATGTAGTGGTCGGGTAGTTGCTAAATTCGTTCATCGTCAATATGCGATAATGAAACCCTGAGTACAGAGTACCTAAAGATGGCGATAGAACGGATGAGAACTGCCCCAAGATATATTCTCGAGACCTTGACAGACCAACGAGAGTGGTCGAGGTCGTCTGAAACACAATTTACATGTAGTATCTGTCTGTACTCCGTACATCGTGCGGAGCATGGAGGGAAACAAGAGGCTGGGGGGGCCAGCCAGGGGTAGAACCGTAGAAGGCAGGCCAAGTAAAGAAAAGCTGATGCGATCTGTGGGTGGGGAGATGCTAGATCCTGGGTTGAAATGATGAGTGGCTGCCTGCCCACTCAGTCTCTCTTCTCCCCTAACCTCACTAACAGACACCCCCATCCCATCCATGGATGTTCTGCAGGGCCTGGCCTGGGCCCAGGCAGTCTACCAAGCACCTACGTAACAGTAGGTACGTACTCTTTACTGCAGAATGGAAACGTTGGGTCCTGACCAGATTGGCAGATCTCCATCCATCCATCGGGCAGTTTCTCATGGACAAGACAATGTCATCCAGATTGATAAAAAAAAATATATAATGGAGCATGTCCACAACACGACATTCTCCAGACGATCATACTCACAAATATATCAGACATTATTGAGGGAATTCATGTCCTTTCTAATAAATCAATTTTCTGATTCTGTTAAATGCCCACCCTCAAGGCTTATTTCCTATTTCTGGCTAGGTGATGGCTCGGCCCGGTGCGACTTTCCTCTATCCAAAAGATCCATATCATAGGCAGGCTTTATCAGAACCAACAGAATATAGCGAGGCGAGAATAAAGTGATAATAGTGAACGGAAAACATGACACAAGCAAGACAGGCCAAGACAATAACGGGTATCTGTCGCTCTCCCCGTTATGCTGCTAGGCGAATAAGGTGGCTGAGAAAGTAGATCCTCCCAGAACACGAAGCGTAGACAACAAAATGAGAAGAAAAAAAGCAACTTCGCATTAAATGGGCGTCGCAGGGTGGTGTCGTGAGTGAGTGCGTGCGTGCGGCATACAGGCCACGGCCTTTTATTAGCAATTGCATGCCCGGGTTGCTGAACCGAGTCCTCAGTTACCAGGGGGGAGCTGACGGGAGACTAGAATCGCTGCAGATCCCCCATTGGTAACGCTCTGGATTAGATCACGATGAATACCTATGTAGTGCTTGGCTGTTCTGCTGTGTGCCATATGTGTCACGGTACAACGTTCGGAGGACGGCAGCGGAAGCTTGCTGATGCGTTATTGAGGCTGCATGTGGGCTTGTTTAGAAAGACTTAATAGCATTGGTGTCGCTGTGATGTTGTGTCATCTCGTCTCATCCGGAGTTTATCATCACAATACTATTTCACCTTGGTCTTTCACAGCCATATCACACATCGCTGCCTAGGTACTAATAGAATAATACATGTCAATTTTCTATATGCCCAGGTTGCCTTCCTTCAGACCTGCGCTTTTGAGAAAAATTGCGGCTTAGATGCTCAAGCGACCAAGGCACATATTGTGTTGTATCACGTAACTTAATGCGGAAGGGATCTCATGTAAGTCATTCCTCGAGGTTAAGTCAGTAGGTTTGTTCAGTACGGTATCGTGGATACCTAGGTACTAGGTAGGTGTAGCAATCGACCTCGAGGTGGCACTACATTTGCAATTGCTGGGATTTATATGCACGCTGTGTTGAATAGGCTTGCATGCAACTGATAGTGAGAATAGATCACATGGATATTTAAGTTGACGTGCCTTTTTGAGATGGAAACTACCCACAACTTGAGACACCCTGCGCATTTGTTGATTTTAGGAATTAGACATATAGAAAGGTATACAGTTGTTGGACATCAACAAAGGGTGCCTAGCATAACCTCCATATAGATATATCCTCCAAACTCGGTAGTTAGGTATGTAGGACCAGGATCTGATGACATATTGAGAGCAAATATGTTACTTTAGGTAGATTTTCTAATTCTGCGTTAACATTGACCATGTTCCTGCCAAGCTACCCTAGGTGGTTAGATCCCAAAAGCTTGAGCTTGACAAAACCTAACTGTCTGCTCCAGCATCCATTCATAGAACCCTCAAACTTGAGCTATGAACTTAGAACAAGTGGCTAAATCGTCTATAACATTCGAGCTCAACAAAGTATTCTTATTATATAATTATTGCTCACCATACTGTAAGCCTATAAAAAATGCAACTCTGATTCGATGCGCTAAAAATTAAGGTCTACATCAAGATACCTAGAATCTCTAAAAAAAAAAATTGATAGCCTAATAAAATTTGGATCATACTCTCAAAACTTGTCACCTTTTATGATGAATGGTATGATAATTGTTAACTCACTTATTACCTTAACCCTAGAGGCACAGTCAGCCCTTAACTACGAGCAGGCTCTCAATCTGAGCGAACAACCTTCACTTCCAGCTCGGTATGGATCTGTGCGAAAAGACACGACTTGTCCTTACCTAAGCATGCAACCCAAACAGCCTGGCGAGGAAAAAAACTGCAAGCCCACCATCATCTGTCCCATTTCCTCCACTCCACAGCTTCACGTCTCCGTTCTCCAAGCCCCCCGGCCCCGGTTGATCCCAGAGCCAACGCCCACGCACACCCACGCACGCCCAGCGATATTGCACGCCCATGAACCAGACATCTATGGTTCACGCCCCCTCCTTTTGCCCCGGAGCTGCCCTTCACCCCTTGTCCCACCTTTTCTTGTCATCTCCCGTCCCCATCTGCATCGTCACACCCAGACAGCCCCAGCTTAAACGAGTCCTGGCGTGGAAGAGAGCCCCATCATTCAATTGCTACCGTGGATACCCATCCCATCCCGTGGCCCGTCCTTTCTATTAACGAGCCTCACCTCTTTTACTCCCTGATCTGTTCAGGCTCGGGTATCCGCCAGTGGCATTCATCGACTCCTACACACAAAATGTGACTCGCACAATTGTTGGTAGTAGACTAGTAGTCACTGAACGAATGCATGACACCCCTTGTTCCCTGTCGCGTATGGTATTATTCCCCGGCTGTTGTTATTGACAACAGCACCTTCTTCTTCTTCTTCTTTGGAGTAGCTATGAGATCAAGATTCGTAAATTTTTCAAATGAAAGGCTGTTTGGCAACCGTTCGTTTCCCCTCTATGCGAACCCAGCCACCCATCTTTATCTAACTTTATCTCTGACTTTTGCCCTGAGGCTTTCTTGGTGCATCCCCCAGACCACCAGCAAGCGCGTTGCCGCCCCCCAGCAATGGATGGCATCACCTCACCTCACCTAATCCGACCGACAGCATCCATCGACCATTTGCAGCGGAGAAGAAATGTCTCTACCGATTGGCTTATGGCTTTTTTGTTCTCTCTCGTTTGGGTTAGCCAGACAATGGACCTGGACCCAAGCACTGAGCAGAAAGCACCCATCGCTGCTGAGACTGAACACCAACCCAAACCGTGGTGCTCCCCTATTAGCAACGTCTGCCCTGCGTGTGCGGCTGAATCATTAGTTGTGGACGAATCGCATTGGCCATCTTTTCTTCTCTCATGGACTCTAGGGCATCTCGTGATCCTGAGCGCCCCAATCCTTGACTTTCGCTTGTTGTGACATTACGACTCATTCTTTTTCACAGTCATCGTCAGTTTGATAGTCGGCAAATCGCATTTCTATAGCATTTGACTGATTGGTTGCAACCCTTATCACGTGGGTATAAACAATGTTTAAACCGTTGGATTTTCGCTCAAGGCTCACAATGTACCGCAAAATATGATCCAAATTATCCGATGCTAGTGGATACAATTAAGGTCCGTTATAAGGTTTCAAAGGCGATGATGATGGGAAGGGCGTTGAAAACCATTCGTCTCGTACATACATCATATTTTGGTGGTCATTGTCAAACTCAACTTTCCACCAGGATGACAGGGCAATGGCGCTATGTACCTTTGGCTTGGGCCCGGGAAACCCCTTTTCCCTCCCGCTCGCTCGTTTGTTTCCCTGGTCCTAGCTGGTGCCCCCCCTCCCAAACCAAAACAAGCCGAGGCCATGTCATGCCCAGAAACGACCTACGACCTGCTTACGAGAGATATGGTAGATGGCCCGAAACACGTGGGAGACTTCCGGAACAGCTTAGCGGCGACTCCGGCAAGCGGTGAAAAGATTCGCCCTTTCCATACGGGATTCCATTTGTTGTTCCCCTTGTTCTTATTATTGCAAAGCCACCACCGCCTCGATCTCGTGGGCCACAATAACAATAATTATCCATCTTTCCTGAGCATAGGAACCCACCTAGATATGGCTGCATCATCGTCTCTCAACGGGGATTGTGCCGTAGTTGCACAGTTCGTTTGTCTGTCTGTATCCGTCATGTTCTGTCACTGTTTCTCGTCAATCTATGTCTGGTACTTGATGAGATATCATTTATCTGCTACTCATAACTCTGTGTAGACAACACACCTATTTATTCAGAGCCGAGTGATAATGCAGTCAATTGACAGTATCCATTGTTTTCGAAGAATACTCTCTCGCGGATTTGTGTGTATGTACCCATGGATGCCAGTATATGTAGATCATCGTCCTCATTGCGTTCTAGCACATTGCTCTATGTATCGTTGTCTCGCCTCCATCACTAAACCCATCACCCAACCCTTAGAGACTAGCTACAGGGCACAGGGCCATCGGTTTGAGATACGTACCTGCTGGTGCATCTTGGCACGCATATGAGATGCGCCACACAAAATGGAAGCTGGGGACGTGCGTCGCTGGATTTAAATCGGTATCGTTTCGCTTGGCACCCCCGAGATGAACACCACCTCAGTACCGGTGCGTGCGCGACTTTCAAAGTCCTGTCTGTTCGCTTACTGACAGCCTTCCACGCTGTAATTAGCATCTGACATCGCGGATATTCTAGCTCTGACAGTTGGTATGATGCTTGAAGCGGATTAACTGAAACGGGATTCCAATAGGCACGATATTGATTTCCAGACTGAACTTTTTCATGACGTTTATTCTTTCAACCCCTCTCCGATCAGCGTTCAACTGTACCAGAGAAGCAAGAGGCTGAGTGTCGAGGTTGGTGAAGGCGGACACGGTCGGCCAATAGACATGGGCGTTTTAGTGAAAATAGGTAGATGAAAATGGGATTGTGAATGATACTCTAATTGATCAAATCAACAATTCAGCATACCACAGGGTTGATCAAGAATCAATCTTGGAGACAACTCCAAGCGCTGATCCCTCCCGACGTCGAGTCCTTGACCTAAACAGGCTGGTACTATAAGTACTTTCTTGAGGTTGCGATGAATCGTGTCTGTGTTGACTGAAGCATGGGGCCTCCGTAATCCCTTGCCGAGAGACGAAGACGCCACTGAACCGTCACCTACTCAGATGCTGTAGTTTAGTCGCTCTATGGGTTGAGTGAGAATGCCTCAGGGAACTACTCTCCACTCCATAATTATCTCATGCCTTACCTTACTTAGTATGCTTACTGTACCTAGTTAGCCTTTAGATTACCTTGCCTTTCTTTGCCTTTGCAGTCTGCACTGCAGCTTGGTACATAGCTGCGCTTGCAGGGGAGTTATCGAGAGAGTACGTACATTCTCTGGGGTGGTACGTGCCTGTAAACCGCCACCGAGCAGTAGGCCGCCGTAGGGACCAAAGGGACTAAGGCCAGGTAAGGTTGGCTGGTGTCGTAGGGAGGGTGTGATTTGCCGGGTACAGTATCGGAAACTGAGGTGAGGTGTGGGTTTTGAGCTAACCTTGAGCGCGTGCGTTGAGTTGGATGGAGTGTGAGTGGATTGCTATGCCCCAATCCACTCCACGCCGCCGTGCGCTTAAATTGCCCGCTGGTCGTGGGTTAGGTGAGTTTGAAGACGGATTTGCTCAGGTCTTCCTCCCCATCCTGTACTCCTCACTTTCTTCTTCTGCAACGCATTCCATGCCCGCGAAAGGCCTCATCTGTCGCGCCGTGGATTGCCCCGTGTCTTATCTCTCTTATCATCCCTCTGTCTTCTCTGCTCGTTTGGGCCACCATTGACTTTTCATTTCACTTGGTATTGTTTTCGCAACGCCTGAACCTTAGCCGCGGCTCTGCGTCGTCGTTTTTTACCTAGTCGCCTTCGCCCTTGTTACTCGTCGAGTTGGGCCCGTCATCATCAACCCATCACGAACCCTTGAACAACAACAGGGTATCAACAAATTTCTGAATCACGACCGCGACTCTCATCGCCCCTGTGGTATTAATTCGGCTGCGCGTCCGTTGCACAGTAGCTGCCTTGCTCTGTTCGGCCCCTGCTCTGCCATCGCAGCTCCATCACCGCTTAAACCTTCAACCTCATGGCGAACCATCACGCGTCGCCGACTATGATGCAAATGCAACAGCATCAGGGCCAGGTGCCCCCACCTCCTCCGCCACCTCCCCAAGCCGCACACTATCCGTCACATCAGATCGCGACCATGAACGAGGCTGTCTGGATGCAAATAGGTTAGTACTTGTCGCGTCGCGTTCGCAAGACGAGACAAGACAAGACAGGACGACACATGCTGACGTTTATCAGGGAGCTACTCCGAAGTCTTGCGCAATCCAGATGAAGCCATGCAGGCTTACGAGCGCGCGCTTTCTGCCAACGGAAACTCAACTCAGGCTATGAATGCTATTGGTCTGCTGTACAAGACTCGCGAAGCCTTTGAGAAAGCGCTCGAGTTCTTTCGAGCTATTGTCCAACTGGAGCCCAACAATGGAGAAGCCTGGGGAAATCTAGGTATGAGTCCTGTCTCGATGCGACAATGCAGTGCTGACCAATTACCCAGGACATTGTTACTTGATGACAGAAAACCTTCAGAAGGCCTACGATGCATATCAACAGGCATTGGTCAACTTGAGAGACCCAAAGGTACGGATGATCGTGTCCCCTGCTATATGGCCGCAGAAAGTCAGATGCTGACAAGATAAACCAGGATCCGATGCTGTGGTACGGCATTGGTATACTCTATGATCGATATGGCAGCTATGATTATGCTGAGGAGGCATTCTCCCAAGTCATGAACATCCAGCCGGATTTCGAGAAGGCGAACGAAATCTACTTTCGACTTGGTATAATATACAAGCAACAGAACAAGTGGGTTCAGAGTCTTGAGGTTTGTTTTGATCCTTGTGCCCACCTTTGATGCGCGTGGCTCACAATCTTAGTGTTTTAAATACATCGTCAATTCGCCCCCTGGTCCATTGACACAGGAAGACATCTGGTTTCAGATTGGCCATGTTCACGAGCAACAGAAGGATGTAAGTTTCTCGGGATATCATTTACGAGGGTCACTTGTCTAACCTCATACAGTTTGATAGCGCTAAGGCTGCCTATCAGCGTGTTCTGGACCACTCTCCAAACCATGCCAAGGTTCTTCAGCAGCTTGGTTGGTTGCATCATCAGCAAAGTAATACGTATGAGAGCCAGGATCGGGCCATTCAGTATTTGGAGAAGTCTGTCGGCGCAGGTAAGTCGCAAGATTCAATTAAACAATCGCTTTTTCTGACACAAGATTAGATAACCAGGATGCCCAGAGTTGGTATCTCTTGGGCCGATGCTACATGTCTCAACAGAAATACCCTAAGGCCTACGAAGCATATCAACAGGCTGTTTACAGGGATGGAAAGAATCCCACTTTTTGGTGCTCTATCGGAGTGCTCTACTATCAAATCAACCAGTACAGGGATGCACTGGACGCATACTCACGAGCTATTCGCCTGAACCCCTACATTTCGGAGGTCTGGTATGACCTTGGAACCCTGGTATGTCCAATCAGTACATTCCCTTCTCTTGCGCTGTATGTTAACCATGTTACAGTACGAAAGTTGCAACAACCAAATCACGGACGCCTTGGATGCTTACCAGCGCGCTGCCGAACTTGATCCAAATAATCCTCACATCAAGGCCAGACTGCAGCTCCTTCGTTCCGGCGGTACCAACGGAGGACCTCCCCCTGCCCCTCAGCCGGCAGATGTTCATCCTCAAGCTTACCAGGCAGCTGGCCCTGTCGGACCCCAATGGGGAGGATCGACTCAACAACCACCCGCTGCCGGCCCTCCACCTCCCCCCCAAGGTCCTGGAGAGAACTGGGCAGGTAGATTGTCTAACATCAACCCTCCACCACAGCCTCCTAACCCCTACGAGGCCCGAGGTGAGCCTTTCCGCGGAGGACCTGCGCCGCCGCTGCGTCAGCCCAGCCCTCAACAGGAGCAGCTGCGTCAGCCTTATAATGACCCTAACCGAGGAGGCCCTCGCCGTGGTCAAACACCACCACCCCCTGGCCACCAATATTCTCAGCCACCTCACGCTCCTCCCCCTTCTCAGCCTTCTGCTCCAGCATCTGAGCGACGAGTCGCAAACCCCAACTGGGGTGGAGCGACACCGTCAGCATCAGCACCCCCTCCGCCTAGCAACATCAACGGCCCTAATGGCCCTAACGGCATGGCTCCTTTCCGACCAACTAACAGTCCTCGACCTGACGGCCGACCTGTCCACGACAACCGCATGCCTTCACCAAAGTCAGCATATCCTCAGCACCAAGCACCTCCTCTGTATCCTCCTCAACACCCTGAGATGGCTTCTCAAGGTGCTGAGAATGGACCTCCCGGACCAACTGGGCCCCCTGGACCTCCCGGACCGCCACCTGCCGTGGCCGAGGCTGCGATGCAGAGAATGGATGACAGGCCACCTTCGGTTGGACCCAAACGAATGCGGGAGTGGGAAGAGGAGTCCGCTGCCAAGAAGCAAGCCAGCGAGGAAAACCGAGTTCGCCTCGATGACATGCGCCACCGAAGGCCTTCTACACCTCCCCGCGATAACTACCGCCGCAACTCTTCTGAGATTCGACGTGCCGAGGATTCTCGTCGACCTGATGAGCCGCGCCGTGAGGAACCTCGCAGACCCGAATCAGCTCCTCGCCATGCCACCGAGAACTACCACCCCTCTGATGCCGCTCACCATCCTCCAAGCCATCCTTCTGGTCCTAGCCACTTGCCTCCAATGCAGTCAGGAGCTCCCACTCCAATGTCAGGAGTGGTTCATGAGAAACCGCCCGTTGCTGCACCACCTAAGGAGGAGCGCCCTCCAAGCCTGGAACATGTTCCCCCTCCTCCTCGCGCAGCGCCTCCTGCCGAGCCCGAAAGGGCAGCGAGAAAGATGGATGTTGATGAGGACTATGATGACAGTGGAGAGGATGAGAAGAAGGCGACTATCGTCACAAATGGCTCTGGCCCTGGCTCCGCAGCTGGAGATGCCAAGACATCCACTCCTGCTAACGCTGGTGTAAATGGAGTTTCTGCCGCCGTCACAAAAGTTGAATGAATTATAATTTGGCTTCCTGCTTGTTAGTTATGATTTGAAGACTTTTTTTCCTGTGCCGAATAGTCTGTCTTTTTCATGTATACCACTATTATTATTACTATCTCAGGCGTGGTTTCCTGGTTTCTTTTGTGTGGACGGGGAGGCCTGAGAGAAATTCAAAACCGGGGGTTATGGTCTTTCTTGGCTACGATATCACCGGTGAACAAGATCATTATGCACATTAATTTCCTTACTCTGACCAATTAAACTCAGTTGTATCTACCTGTGACCTGCTTGCTTTGTGACGTTAGTTTCTTTCTCTCTTTTTACCTAGGTACTATGATGAGGATATTGCCAGTCTACGCTAAGCCAAATTAAACCCTGACAATAGTCACGTGGTCAATTCCTTCCTTATCAGGGCTGTTCTCGGTCAGGGACCACTAAGCCCTGGAAAAGTGTAGACTTCTTTCGGTGACTGCTAGGTGAAGGTCAAAGGTGGGGTTACGTCTGATGCACGGGCCACCCACGAATTTCGAGCAGTTCGCTTAAAATTTCGCCCACATTTTATTTCTTTATCTCTTCTTTCTTCTCAGGCTTTGACAACTCAGGTTCATACTAACCCCCTCAAACCACACAGCCCGCCCAAGATGAGTGTGAGTTGGGTCTTAAAGACAACGCCAATGGCTTCAGCAAACTGACTATTCGAATAGCACCGAAAGTATGAGGCTCCCCGCCACGGCTCCCTGGCTTATCTGCCCAGGAAGCGCGCTGCTCGTCACCGTGGAAAGGTCAAGTCGTGAGTATTTTCTGCTGCACCAAGAAGAATGAAGAAAATTCTTTTGGTGATCTCTATCAAGTGGAAATGGCATTGGCTAACGCATTGGGACAAACAGCTTCCCCAAGGACGACCCTAAGAAGCCTGTCCACCTGACTGCTGCTATGGGTTACAAGGCTGGTATGACCACCATCGTTCGTGACCTCGACCGACCTGGTGCCAAGGCCAACAAGAAGGAGATTGTTGAGGCTGTTACTATCGTCGATACCCCACCTGTACGAACAATGCAGCCCGCTTGGCTATGTGCCTATGGCTAACATCTTATAGATGATCGTTGTTGGTCTTGTGGGATACATCGAGACTCCCCGAGGCCTGCGATCCCTCACCACCGTTTGGACTGAGCATCTGAGCGACGAGCTTAAGCGCCGATTCTACAAGAACTGGTACAAGAGCAAGAAGAAGGCTTTCACCAAGTACGCCAAGAAGCACTCCGAGAACAACGGTGCTTCCATCACCCGCGAGCTCGAGCGCATCAAGAAGTACTGCACCGTCGTCCGTGTCCTCGCCCACACTCAGATCCGAAAGACCCCTCTCAAGCAGAAGAAGGCCCACCTTATGGAGATTCAGGTCAACGGTGGATCCATCGCCGACAAGGTCGCTTTCGGCCAGGAGCTCTTCGAGAAGCCCGTCGACATCTCCAGCATCTTCGAGCAGGACGAGATGATTGATGTCATTGCCGTCACCAAGGGTCACGGTTTCAACGGTGTCACCTCCCGATGGGGCACCAAGAAGCTTCCTCGCAAGACTCACAAGGGTCTCCGAAAGGTTGCTTGTATCGGTGCTTGGCATCCTTCCCACGTCCAGTGGACTGTTGCCCGTGCCGGTCAGATGGGTTACCACCACCGAACCTCGGTCAACCACAAGATCTACCGCATTGGTAAGGGCGATGCTGACGACAACGCCGCCACTGAGATCGATGTCACCAAGAAGACCATCACTCCGTATGTTACTCGCGTCCTCGTAAACTGATCAAATGCTAACGTGCAACAGTCTCGGTGGTTTCGTCCGCTATGGTGAGGTCAACAACGACTTCGTCATGGTCAAGGGTTCTATCCCTGGTACCAAGAAGCGTGTCATGACTCTCCGAAAGACCATGTTCCCCCAGACCTCCCGAAAAGCTCTCGAGAAGGTCAGCCTCAAGTGGATCGACACCTCGTCCGAGTTTGGACACGGTGCTTTCCAGACCCCTGCGGAGAAGAAGCAGTACCAGGGTACGCTCAAGAAGGACCTCGCCTCCGCTTAAAGCGGTTTCGTGTTTCCTTTCTTGTCTTGACCAATTCATCGCACCGGTGTCGAGGGTTGGTTCGTTACTGTACGCCTTGCGTTTGGGCTGGGTTAGGTTATAACTGGCGTGGAACGTAAAAAAAGTCCAGCCAGAAGAGGGATGGCTTTCAAAAATTCTAACGAGATTCCCAATGTTAATATGACTGTACCTTTGCTGTCCGGTGAATGTGTTTGACTCGTGCGTATTATAATACATCTTTCTGAATGAAGCCTGGGATGCTTTACCAAGCAAAGTCGTTTGCCATGTCTCTCTGTATACCTAAGTAGACTACATACCGACCAGGTAGTCAAGCACATTTTATTGACGTTAGATATAACTCGTTGATGGTCAAAGATTCTATCGTTGAGCCAAGCTATAATCCCAAATTTGGTTAAAGCTCGCTATTAGAGACCTTCTTTTGAAAACGACCTGCAAGTAGTGATGCTGGACCTTGTGGCCACCACTACTTCACTTTGGTAAATAGCAAATTCTTTGAGATAGAAAGAGTTGAGAGATGAGACATTCTTAAGTCAGCTAAGGCAAAGAAGACATGAACCTTGGAAAGGCCATGTAGGTACTAAACTTCTAACGAGATCCCAATCATCTTACTGTAAATGTCTATCAATTAGGTATATACTTGATGTTACTGTCCGCTTTACACAATAACAAAGAACACAGGTTCTTGTCCACGATTCAAGTTTTATCTAGTATAGCATCCATCCAATAGAACCTTGATGATGAGGCTCCCTACGGTCATGGTGTTAATGGCCTATGGCCTGTGATTGGCTGGGCTTCCTTGCTGTGCATCTCGAACCTGACGTCACCCCACTCCCAAACTTGCATCTGCATGTTGCACCTTTGACGCCTGAGCTCAGATATCTCCCAATGACACTTAGAACTCCTTCTAGACGTCTTTTCAATTTGAATCTTAGTTCTATTCTTCCTCTCAAACAAATCTTTCTACATCGGATAGATCTCCCCCGAGCTTTGGAGCACAACACAAGACTAAGACTACTCAGCAACACCAGATCCCTCAAAATGTCAAACGACGACGATTACATGGCCTTCTTGAACAAGGCTAACCAGGATACCGGCGCAGGCGCCACAGCCCAAGAGAAGGTTACTTTCAAGACAAAGGATCAAGGCGTAGAGGTGCCAAAGGCCATTAGCAACGTTTGCAAGAATGCCGTATACACATCCGACGCGGATGAACCCTTTGAGGAAGTATCTCTCAAGTGGGAGGGCGAAAATGGTCTTCCTAGCGAGAGTAAGCAATACATAATAAATTCTAGGACCAATAACTGACTTGATGACAGCCGAATTCGCTGAGCTCATCAACCACTCTTCCCCAAGCTCGGCGGACATCAAGATCCTCGACCCTCTCAACTGGGACTCTCGCGGACAGTACACCGACGTCATCGAGGCTGTTCGCGAAGCTTCACAGGGTAACGACGTGCGAGTTTACCAGGTGCCCAGAGGTGCTACAAGGACTGAGTATTGGGTTGTTTCGCACGCCGATGGCAAGCTCATCGGCGCCAAGGCACTCTCTGTTGAGAGCTGAGCTTGTAAATAAACCTGGAGCGTTTGGTATGGGGTATATATGGAATAGTGTAATTGATACGCTGGAATGTGCTCTCTTCATCGTCTGATTGAAACATGGCCTTCTCGCTAATCAGACTTGGTGGCGTGGTAAAAACATGCATAGGAAGAACTGAAATAAAGGAATAGTTAAACAACTCGGACACCCTGTGTCAGATATTCTATTCATCGCAGCTATGTGTTCATATTCTACAAGGGCGAGACGCCCATATCTAGGGATCCATTTATTAGTGTCAAGCAAGGAGACATCGACGAGTTTTACTGGCCCATAAACCAGTGGAAGAAATTTCCAGAATAGAATATTGGAAATACAATCAATATTGCATGCTTTCATACGTTTCTTATGTAACTGGCACAATGAAGGTTGTGATAGAAACCGCTTAGCATCAGCTTTAAGCCTCCCTAGAGCAAGTCGACCTGCTGCATTGACAGATCCTACCGTATAGCTCGTGATCAGTAGGGTTGTATCTTCGATATAACCTATACGTCAGTACGGACACGCAAAGTGTGGTCAAAGAAAGGG
>JAALXK010000006.1:0-51095 GCA_012977745.1 Fusarium anguioides
CCTCGGAGGGGACGGGGCCGCCTTGCAAGGGGATGTGTTAGTGAGGTACCTGCACAGCCTTGTCATGACGCCTCTCGAGGCACAACTGTGTTTGTTTGTTTCTTGTCTATGAGTGTAAGCGACTACTGACAAAAGCTCTAGAATGGGCTGAGGAGGGTATAGAAACCTCTGGAAAACGCGGAATGAGTCCATAAGAGATTTTAGAGAGGAAGAAACAGGAATCGGCGAGGAATTCTTCAGATTTTCAACCGGTTTCATGCCCCATCACAAGCTTCAATTCACAGCCTGACTCTTTTGAAGGCCCGCCGATGCGGTACATAGAACGCTAATTCTCAGGTCGTGCATTATCAGCACCGCCACAGAATCGACATTCTTCCACAAAGTTCCATGAGGCGCAACTGTGCTGCAGCCTCCCTTTCTTTCTCAAAACCCGTCCATTCTCATTCTCAGCGCCTAATCTCGACTTGACTTGATCTTTGACTTGACGTTGTTGTTTAAGACACTTTTTCTTCTTTCTCCCTCTATCGAGTGGGAAATTATCCCTTTCTTTTACGTACTCCGCGAACCCCAGCGTTCTAATCGACCGCCTCTCTCTGCCCTCCACTTATTCGAATTTTAAGAGCCAAATCCGTGCAATTCGCCGCAGCGCAGCCCCGCCGCGTCGGAAACTCCAGATACACGTTTTGGCGGCCAAGGTAAGATTATAAAATATTCCCTTCCTCTGATGGATGTTTAGTGCGTGAGGTTATCGCATCCCGTCCACTACCATCTTTTTCATTGTCACTGTTGCTGCGCGCGCAAAACCTGCAACTTGTTTGCTTTGTCCAAGCTTTACTAATACTCCAAAATAGTCCTCGCATCCCCTCTTATCTTCGACGCTGCGATAATAAAAAAAAACAACTCCAAGAACCGACAGAATGGTTAAAGAAACCAAGTACTACGACACCTTGGGCGTATGTCTTTTTTTGACACTCAAACTATCTTGAACAAGTGCTAAAACTCACGACCAGGTTGCCCCTACTGCCACTGAGCAGGAACTGAAGAAGGCTTACAAGGTCGGAGCCCTCAAGTACCACCCTGGTATGTTTCCTAAACCCATACATTTGAATGCTCATATCTAACACACCATAGACAAAAACGCACACAACCCCGAGGCCGAAGAGAAGTTCAAGGAGGTTTCTCATGCCTACGAAATTCTCTCCGATCCCCAGAAGCGACAAGTCTACGATCAGTATGGTGAGGCAGGCCTTGAGGGCGGTGCAGGCGGTGGTGGTATGGCCGCCGAGGATCTCTTTGCCCAGTTCTTCGGTGGTGGTGGTTTCGGCGGAATGGGAGGCATGTTTGGCGGAGGTGGTATGAACCGCGGCCCTCCCAAGGCCCGTACCATTCACCACACCCACAAGGTTTCCCTGGAAGACATCTACCGAGGTAAGATCTCGAAGCTCGCTCTCCAACGGTCCATCATCTGCCCCAAGTGCGAGGGTCTCGGTGGTAAGGATGGTGCCGTTAAGCGGTGCTCTGGCTGTGATGGTCACGGAATGAAGACCATGATGCGCCAGATGGGTCCCATGATCCAGCGTTTCCAGACTGTTTGCCCTGACTGTAACGGAGAGGGCGAGATAATCAAGGAGAAGGATCGTTGCAAGCAGTGCCTTGGAAAGAAGACCACCGTTGATCGCAAGGTTCTCCACGTCCATGTCGACAAGGGTGTCCGCAGCGGCACTAAGGTTGAGTTCCGTGGTGAGGGTGATCAAGCGCCCGGAGTCCAGGCCGGTGACGTCGTTTTCGAGATCGAGCAGAAGCCCCATGCTCGTTTCACCCGCCGGGAGGATGACCTCCTCTACAACTGCGACATTGAGCTTGTCACAGCTTTGGCTGGTGGCACCGTTCATATCGAACATCTCGATGACCGATGGCTCGCTATTGATATCCTCCCTGGTGAGGCTATTGCTCAAGGTATGTACTTCTTATACATCACTTCAAAACATGATGTTAACTATTGCAGATGCTGTCAAGATGGTCCGCGGCCAAGGCATGCCTTCTCCCAGGCACCACGACTTCGGCAACATGTACATCAAGTTCAATGTCAAGTTCCCCGAGAAGAACTGGACAGAGGACCCCGAAGTCTTCGAGACCCTCCGAAAGGTTCTTCCCGCCCCCGCCGCAGAGAGTGCACCCCCAAGCGATGCCATGTCCGAGCCTGCCAGCCTCGAGGATCTCGATAACACAACTCAGAGCAGAGTTTTCGGCAACTCTGATGGCATGATGGACGATGATGACGAAGATGGCCACCCCGGTGGTGAGCGTGTGCAGTGCGCTTCGCAGTAAGCTATTCGCAACAAGCGGCGCAATAAAACATACAATGCCATGACGGCGTCAGCTGCTCTCGTGTTAGTTATTTATAAAGGTCTGCGGATCTCATGAAACACAGTGCGGCTGAGGGTAGACGTTAGCCACTGCCGGCAACGTCTCTTAATCACTCAATGATACCAAAATTAGCGGAGGATATGGCTTCATGGGGCTGTAGTGAGCGTGGTGCTGGGGGTGAGGTGCAGTTGAGTGGGCATCTGAGCTGAGCCACTGATCCATCATGTTTGAAGGTCAGTGGAGGAGCATTCGATCTGACTTGGTTGGCGTTTTGAGGACATAGACGATTCAAATGAATTTGGTAGTAGCAGACGTAGACCATGAACATGATGATTTGTTTGTTTATTTAATCTTTGTGAAGTGATATGATACCTGCGTTTATATGAAGATGGTGAAGTAAACCTGGCACCCAGAAATAACCAGCACACCAAGAGCTTATTGAGATAAATAGCCAGACACTGAGGCCCTAAGACTGAGGTAAAGTTATCCTAATCTTTATGACAGCCTTGCAATCCTTAATGCCGCTTTTTCTTCAACCCACCTGGCACCCTATTATAAAAGCATGATTTTTGTTTAGGTGATCACGTTCACATACAAACACAACTCAAATCACTTGAAAAATGGCTTGATGGCCTACATACCATTATCACTATATGTTCAAGGTTTGGCCCAAACATCGTGAACTGTTTTGGCAATAATATCATAAAAGTAGTACAAGTAATTTTCTCCGTTTGACCAGTTCATCCTTTTATTATGGTAGAAAACATATATTAGGTGTGGTGTAGTTGCATTTATTTATAGCTTTTGCTTTTGGGAGAGCTCGTTTACTCTTCAACAACCTCTGCCTCTCCCATCACTTGATCTTCAGGCATTTGCTCTTCACCCCGTTCCTCATCACGTTCTTTGGCCTGCTTCCTCAAAGGCTCAGTGTTGTACAGAAGACTTCTCACAATCTTTTCATCGACTTCAAGTTCCGTGCTCTCGATGTCGGCATCGTTAACCGAAGCTATTGTGCTTGTGACAAGCTTCTCATCAGTCATGGTGAGGGAGTAGATGGCGAGACTATTCGCCTTTGCAGAATCACTGGGGTCAAGGGCCGCGATGATCTTGGGTGGCTCATCGCCGTTGGCAGCCTCGACGGAGAGGTCGAGGGGCTTTCCGGGGAGTTGGATAATTGCTGGGTGGTTGAGGGTGTTGTCCTTGGTGAGTTGCCACGAGAAGATGGCCGAGATGCTGATTAATGTCAGTAAAGTGATAGTACATTGTTGTACAAGAAACTTACTCTTGGCATATGGCTAGGATGTAGACAAGATTAGAGCCGTCATGGGGATACACCAAGTTGTAGAGACCGGAAACGGCGACCTTGGTGGTCTCTAGGAGGATCTTCTGAGCCAAAGATAAGATACTGATCTGTGACAAAAGCTTATTTGATTTCCAATCCCATACGAATAGGTCCTCATCACCACCAGCTGACACAAGAACATCGCTACGAGAAGCAGGAATGGTCATAGAACTGATGAACTCCGTGTGACCAAAACAGAAGCCCTCGATGACATACGCCTGAGGAATATATCTCGACACTCGAATATGCTCATCACGGTCAGCGGTCAGGATATATCGTCGTCCCTCACTCTCACCAATAGCAAGAGCCGTAAGCATGGAAACGTGGCCAAGCAACAGAGTGATTTCAAAGTCTGGACCTTCAGATTTGGAATCACCCTCGTTCTTGGTGCGCGTAGCAAGCTCCATCTGACGTTGCTGTTCCTGGAGAGCTCGTAGGTTGCGCTTCGAGTGAACAGTTGTGGTGTTGGCAGATGGCTTATACGCAGGTTTGGCCGGTGCAGGGGTTGAAGTAGTTTGTGCAGTAGGGTCATAGAGGAGAGGGAGAGCGTAGACATCTCCAAATTTGTCGGCGACCACGATTTGAGAGTCAGGTCCAATGACTGCATCGCTGGGACGCTTGGGCAGGGTTCTGGCCGAGGATTAGTATAAGGGACATATGCTTATAGGATGAGAGCGTACCTTTTGCTAAGTTGGTTGAGACCGCCGTTTCTATCATTCTCAAAGACCCATATGGCCTTATCATGCCCAGTAATGGCCAGAATGTGAGAACCGTCATGAGTACTCGTTAGATGTGTGATGACGGGGCGATCGGGGACTCGCGAGATATTGTGATCCTTTGCTCGCTGCTGGTTTTGCCTGTTCTTGTTCTTCTCCCCCCCCTTCTTCTTGCCTTCGACTTTTGTATCCTGAGCATTTTTCGGATCCTCTTGGACGTTTATCTCGACATTAGTTGTTTCGTCCTTTGGCTCCTCAGTTCTCTGTCGCTTGGCTGGAGGACCATCCTCGTTTCCTTCCTCAGCAGGGATAGTATCTTGGTCCCCAGGCTTCTCACTTGAGATACCACCTGAGATGGCCTTGACTGCAGCGTCTACCTTGTCAACATCGGGATGTTTCCAGGTTGAAATATGAGAGCCGTCTTGGAGGTTGAATGAGTGAATCTTGCCGCCTCGAGCAGCAAATAAAACATTTCCACTGACGTGGACAACATTATAGGGGATCTTCATGCTTTGTCTGAAGCCCCAAGAGTCAATTGAGTGTTTGATTTCAAGATGATGAGACATGATATTGAACCAATTGCTTGGCGATATATCAAATCAGACTCTGCGAGATGTGTACATCTACAATGTACCTTCATCTTAGATGGCCCCACTGGAGCCAACAATTCTACCCCACTCTGCACCCATAAGCAGTCTAGCCCCTCCTTGCCCTAGGCAGGCACACATCACATTTTCTCAAAGCTGCCGCCAAAATCTTTTTTCCTGTTCACATCAACATCTTCATCAACCCCCAATTTCCATTTACGATACCCCTTGCCCTTAAATAACCTGCCTTCATTCAAATAAGAAGATATGGGGGGCAAGTCTGAGAACAAGGCTAACTACTTCGACAAGCTCAAGGGCTTGCTCGAGGAGTATAGCTCCATCTTCATCGTCGAGGTCGACAATGTCAGCTCTCAGCAGATGCACGAGATCCGACAGGCTCTGCGAAGCAAGGGTGTTGTCCTAATGGGCAAGAACACCATGGTGCGTCTGTCTCGACTCTAGAAGAAGCCACGGAATTGTTAAGCTAACTGTTGAATTCAGGTTCGCCGAGCCTTGAAGACCTTCATCCCCGACTCTCCTGAGTACGAGCGTCTCCTTCCCCACGTCAAGGGCAACGTTGGTTTCGTCTTCACCAACAGCGACCTCAAGGAGGTTCGTGACATCATCCTTGCCAACAAGGTCGCTGCTCCTGCTCGTGCCGGTGCTCTCGCTCCCGCCGATGTCTGGGTTCCCGCTGGAAACACTGGTATGGAGCCTGGAAAGACCTCTTTCTTCCAGGCCCTCGGTGTCCCCACCAAGATTGCCCGTGGTACCATTGAAATCACCACTGATCTCAAGCTCGTTGAGGCCGGCTCCAAGGTCGGTCCCTCTGAGGCCACTCTGCTCAACATGCTCAACATCTCTCCCTTCACCTACGGTATGGGTATCTCTCAGGTCTACGACCAGGGCCAGAGTTTCCCTCCCAGCGTCCTCGACGTCGGTGAGGAGCAGCTCCTCAAGACCCTGTCTCAGGCTATCACCACCATTGCCACCATCTCTCTGGCTCTGAACTTCCCTACCCTGCCCTCCGTTCTCCACTCTGTTGTCAACAGCTACAAGAAGGTTCTTGCTGTTGCCATCTCTACCGAGATCAGCTGGCCCGAGATTGAGGAGCTCAAGGACCGCATCGCTAACCCCGATGCTTACGCTTCCGCCGCTCCTGTTGCTGCCGCCTCCGGTGGTGGTGATGCTGCTGCTGCTGAGGAGAAGAAGGATGAGTCCGAGGAGGAGGATGAGGATGAGGAGGGCTTCGGCGGTCTTTTGTATGTGCAACCTCTATGCCATTTTGGAACTAACGCTAACAAACATGCAGCGACTAAATGTAGCCACATCATTGTGACGTACGACCGCCTTCCAGGACTTTGGTTGGGTTTACGACTTATGGATCTTAAAATGGGGTACATAGATCGTCTGCTGGACAATTGAATCTGTCGCGACGGTTTCAAATCAAAATGGACACCTCAACATGCTTGTGACAACCTCTGACGAATCGACTAATGCAGCTCTGCCGACAGTGCCATCTCCAAAAAGGTTAGTGAGACAATCCTTACACATTTTTCTTTTTATCTTTATCGTTTCCGGATGATTATATAAATTGTTCAAGAGCTTTTTAACCCTGAATCTCCTGATGACACACACATCACCACCCTATGACGGACACAACTTTCAATCATATGTTTTGGCAACTTGTTTTTGAGAGTATCAAAGCTAACAGTCAAATTTTACAGATCTCTACCCTCTCGAATGGTCTTCTTCCATCGTGTGATGTCTGTGTCATGTTCCTTAATGAAATCTAGATCTGACTCACCTGGCGTCGGCTTCCTCCGCATATCTCTCTGACTTAGCCGGCCCATAGCAGGTCAAGATGAAGTCCGATGTATAGTTATAATATACCACGATTTTTCGAGTCACCATGAATTGAGTCTTACTGTAGTGAAAATTCGTGGAACTTTACAAGTTTCTTAAATAACAACCTGATCTTTTATACTCCAGAGCCTGAGGGAATTCTAAGTGGTGTGATATTGTTCCAGTGTCCGGTTTGCTAAATCAATAGCTCGATCCGGCAGTCCAGCAAGCTTTGCAACTTTCAGGGCGTGGCTTTGCCGATTAATACCTCTCTGTAGTTTGTGATTGTAGAAGAAGCCTCCCTTGCCATCTTCTACGACATCAGTACAATATGTCTGCACAACACCTGCCTCAGTCGAGCACAAGCCCTCTGACGCAGCCAAATCAGCTACAGAATGGAAGTGTGTCGCGAAGAGTGTGCGGCATTGGTTGACGGTCGCCAGATGATGCAGACATGCAAAGGCGACAGCTGTGCCGTCCTCTGGCGTGGTACCTCGACCGATTTCATCCATGATGACGAACGATCGTGGTGTTGCCTGCTTGAGGATAACTGCTGTCTCCAGCATCTCAACCATGAAGGTGCTCTGATCACGGTAGAGGTTATCGGCTGAACCCACACGGCTGAAAATGGCATCCACTATGCCCAGCTCTGCATATGACGCAGGCACATAGCAACCGATCTGGGCCAAGATCGTGATGAGAGCGTTTTGGCGTAGGAACGTGCTTTTACCGGCCATATTTGGTCCCGTGATAAGCCAGATACGACCATCCTTTGGCGACCCAACCAAACAGTCGTTCCGCACGAAACTTCGACCCTGCTCGAAAAGACCACCCTCAACAGTGGGATGTCGTCCACCTATGATGGTGTGACTCGTTGTGTTGTTCAGCACAGGTCGCACGAGGTTCTGTTCGCAAGCGAGCTTAGCGAAAGACGTGGTAACGTCAAGTTCATCGAGGACGGCGGCATTGCGGCGTAGCTTAACAAGATTTTTGACGACATCTTTTCGAAGAGAATAGAAAACGGCTTGTTCCTCAGCGCGAATCTGGGCGCGAACCTGGTCAATACGTTGTCCGAGATGTGTCCATTCAGAGATGTGGAAAGACCGCGTGGAACGACTAGACGAAAGAGGCTGCAAATCGATAAGATTGCGAGCGTCTTTGCCCTTGATGTGGGCAATATGACCAAGTCCAGGTGTCCACTTGAGGGACAAGCTTGGAGCATTGAGGCTCTCTCGGAGAGTCTCACTAAGAGTAGTTTTTTCCAGTATCAGAGTAGCAAGATCGGTGTGAAGCCGTTTCAAGATTGGACTCGCAGCAGGTTTCATGATCCAAGCTTCATTGTCTTCAGCGTAATAATCCCGAATACTGGCAGGTCGTTTTCGCTTGCTCTTAGGAAATGATGCCGCATCGTCTTGTGATCCCTCATTGCTGACGACATTTTCAGCGAGGGCCAACATCTGGCTGGCTTCGGAGTCTTCGACTTCGTGTTGCAACTCGATGCCTTCTTCGTCAATGGCGTCTCTAATTCTCGAGGCAAGTTTCAGGGGTTGCTTTAGGCTAATCCTCGATATTAAAGAAGTCAGGCAGGGAGATCTAGACTTGCGGGATGGAGTGCTGGCCTTTTTCAGGAGATCCGCGATTTTCTCGGTGGCATCGATAGTACTGGCCAAGCCGAGAAGATCGTCGGCGTCACCACGCCCGAGGGTGAATTTCTGAACAAGGCGCTGAGAGTCATGACTCCTACGCAGCAAGAGGATTACAGAGTCACTTAGGTTTACATCGTCGATGAAACGGGCGACGAGGTCCTGCCTACCAGTGATGAGTTCTAGAGATGTCGACGGTGCACTCAACCACTCATTGAGAAGTCGAGCACCACTCTTGGTAACAGTTCGACGAATAGCATGCAATAAACTACCCCGGAACACACCATCACGAATGGTTTGCTTAATCTCAAGAGCACGCATACTATTCTTATCAACAGCCATGATATGCATGCTTTCGTTCCTCAGTGGGGGTTGGAGCTTCATGTTCATGCCTTGCAAGCGATCCTTGACATAGCCAAGAAGGAAGCCAGCAGCAGACACCTCAACCGATGAGAAGGCAGCCGTTTCATGCTCCGATAGGGCAGACTCGAGCATGAGCGTCCAATGTTCGGGGTGAAACAATGAAGAATCATGCGGGCGGGGTGTGTATGAGATGATGTGACGGTCCTCGGCGAGGAGGGCGCCTATGCCATAATCAGGGGAGGACTGCAGGTCCTGGTCGAGAAGAAGTTCGCGCGGGCATAGTCGGGATAAGATCGCCGGTAAGGATGCGAGATTGGCTTCCTGAGTGCAGAAGTGGCCGGTTGAGAGATCAAGCCACGCCAGGCCGAGTGGTACGGCGTCTTGGAACCCCTGAGACTGCCCTCCATCTTGGTCAACACCAACACCTGATGGTAGTGGGTGGGCTGATTCGGGTTCATGGCCCGCTAACCCTCCCTCTGGACCCGGCACTCGGCCGATAACGGTACCTGTACGGGTGACAGTGTTCAGAGCTGTAGCATCTGTCTCAATATGGATCGCCATCACATAGTTGTTCACGTATGGGTCCATAAAATTCTCGTCAATTAGAGTCCCTGGGGTGATGATACGGGCAACTCGACGATCATGCATCAAACCACCTGACTTAAGTTTTGCCGTGGGGGAGTTTGGAAACTCTTCAGCGATCGCTACATGTCGATTGAGATCTTGGACGAGAATTTTAAGGAAGCGATCGAGTTGAAAGAATGGAAACCCTGCCTACAAGACGGGTGATAATGGTGAGATATCGAGCCAGAAAGGAGAAGGATAGTGATGAGATGGAGGGCAGTAATAAACATACCATGGGTACGAGTCCAGCATTAGTTCTCTTCTTAGCAACTTTGATATTCAATAAGGGACCATATTCTTCAGCGTGCTCAAAATAGAGCTCATAGAAACCACCCACTCGCGTCAGCAGCACACAGTTATCAAACTTGAGCATATTCTGGCGGGCTTGAAGCACCACAGTAGGGTATGCGGGAGGATCTTGGGCCAAGGGCGGCAACGGTTGTGGGAACGGCAGAGACTTTGTCGACTCATCGTGGGGAGATGAAACTGATGATGACGTTGGTAGAGGTGACACGGGCTTCGGCTGAATAAGCCCCTGAGGCAAGTCGGACAGCTTTATAGTGGTGGTGGTCTTTTTACCCCTTGTTTGAAGGGGACGATGGGGAGATGGTGGAGGCAGGAATGGCCGGATATAGAAATCATGAAGTAAAGGGTGGTCATGATAACGATATCTATGAGTAACAGGAGAAGCTATTGCTATTGCTAAAGTATCAGGTAGAGTAGCTGTGACCAAAGGAGGCACCGAAGTTGAAGCCGAAATAGAACTAGAAGGAGTGGCAGAAATGGGCCTAGAGATCGAGGTTGAGGCTGAGGCTGAGGCTGGTGTTGGTGTTGACGTTGATGTTGATGCCAGGGGCCGCAGATGGCGGATACCAAATACTGGGGGCACCATGCGGCCGGAACATAGAGATGAGATGGGCTGTTATAGTGGCGACGGATGGTGTCGATACAATGTTTGGAGTATAAGGCAAGCAAGGGCTGATTTGAGGCTTGTTTGCGGATATGCAACGTCAATTCTTGTTGTGGTAACAATTTAAGAGGGGAAATCTACCAAATAACAGGCCAGTTATAATTAATGCTTTGCTGCAGGGTCTGAGGTGCTGGCAGCAGAAACAAGATCTGGCGTGCGTAGATACGGTGACACTGAACGAGATGTGGTGATGAGCAGTGGTTGGATTATGCAGGGCTCATATGATTAGACGAGAAAAAGAAAACAATCGACAGGACCGGCTCCACAGCTGAAGGAGATTCAAAACTAGGGTGCAATAACTACCTAGGTAGAAGAGAGAAAAAAGCAACCATGAGCGATCAAAAAGTGGCACCAAGCATAATGGATTAAATTCATAGAGCCAGGCCGATTTGCAGAGGCTCAAGGACAACACACTCCCGGTGAGTTACAGCATGCGCTTCCACGATGGCAGATTGATATTCTATTTGGTTTCTGGTGGTTTCGTGTGGAGAAGAACGGATATGAGCGCTATGGGGATGAATCGGTGAGGACGGGAAAAAAGAAAAAATCGGCTGAGATGGGGACGTGGAGTTTATGCAACGATTTCATCTGAGACTGTCAGTCTATCTGAATATGGAAACATTCTACCTTGAAGAAGACGACAAAAATTAGTAGGTAGATATCGCGATGTTTAATAGTTACTGCGACCAAGCATTGTTTGAGTACCTGGGTAGTGTACTATTGTAGTCGGCAATCACTGAATCCCTTCGTCCTGACCTAACAGATGAGGAAAGAACCGTTCGGCAATAGTAGGGCCCCGGTCATATAACTCCGAACCTGAGGGATGATCCAGGGACGTTATGACAAGGTACTCCAGAGATTTTACGGAGATAGACAGCGCCAGAGCCCACAAGCGAACAACACATGTAGCCATGAAACGGAAGGAATCTGACCATGGAGGCGTTAGCCAACGAGAGGGACCCGGGTCTTCGCGATAAGAAACAGTCGAGAGTCACGCCCTCGAACGACGGGAGCGAAACCTATCGCGATGGGCGGCTTTTCCGAGATCTACAGGGCCTGGTTCCCCCTAAAGTAATCGACCAGACCTGGTGTCTGCTGCAAGAAATAGACTTCCCGTTTGGAGTTTGATGTGGGAAGTGGGAGGTTTTGTGGTGCCATAAATCAACGCTACATCGAGAGATTTCGTTACCCCATTCCTGGGCGATATCTCAAGAGATAGTTACTCGAGTAGTTACGTCCCTACCTAGAGTCGAGAGAGGAGCAGAAATTGTACAGTGTGAGAGACTAGTTTCGCGCACTATATAACGGACAGGTGGGACTTTTCAACTCCATGTGTCGTGAAATCGTGGTCCCATGTTCGCGTCATCATCATCCCTCAACACCAGATGGTCCTGCAAATCTGCCTAAGCTGCTGGAGCTGGAACTCAACCCCTACAGCATGCCTAAGCATACCTCCCAATCTAACCAATGCGCAGGCAAAATGCGACAGGGCGGTAAGGCGAAAGTTCTCCCTCCTTCGGGTAAAGAATGGAGAATGGTCCTAGGATTCAAGACAGGACAGTAGATGACGGAATCTCCTCAACGTAGCAGTCGGCAAGCTCGCATGCTTACTTGGATCCATCTCCGAGCGAAATGCTGTACTGAACGGGCAAGGCGAGCATCGCAGCGAACCAAAAAAAGATGCTGGAAAACCAGCTTTTTGACAAAGGGGCAGCACCACTTCCAATCTGAGGAATCATGTCAGATGGGGTCTATGAGATATGACATGGGATCAAGCAAGAAAAGAAACGACTAGAGATGAAAACAACACCATATGTGCGAGATTCATCACGGCATAGCTGAGTGCACCTGTAACAGCACATAGCAACAACATGCTATGCCTACAAGACAACACATGAGAGGCTCAAAGTCAGCATCAGATTGAGCGGCCGTCTCCATGTGAACCAGGGAACCTCCTTGACGAGATCCAAGCAGTCATCTGGGTCAAGGCATTCTACCGTATTGTACCGTGCAAGGGCTCAGCTGTGAGCCAGAGCCAGAGCCAAAGACTGGAATTCAGACGCAGAGTTACTGGACGGATAAACGGTATTCCTCGTGCCATGGAAAGACATCCTTCAGATTCAAAATGCCCAGAATTGATGAGATACAGCTTTTTTCCCCCAGCCGCTCACAGCTCCAGCGTTGAGTTCCGGGCGACAGATGTGTTGCTAGCAATGCTATGGCATAAGCAGATCTTTCCGCGGGGTCGGCGTGGGCCGATTCTCGAGAGAGCCTCAGCCCATTTTGGATCCGCTGCCACACGACTTCGCCAGACCCCCTGCCCAAAGGCCCCAAACCCTCGGCCATATCTGTCGATTGTGACCTAGCTATATATCTCCTTTGTGCGCATTTGCTGACCAAAAAGAACTCCTCTACGTTTACGCACCGTTACTGTGTTCAGTTACTTATATGCAGAGAGCTTTCTCAATATTCGCTTTGTGTTTTGCACAACTGTTCTGATACAAAGCCGCCCCACATTACCACTTACACGCCCTTGATCCCCGATATCAACGGCTACCCTGACAGCAACCGCACGATAAAACCCTTCAAATAACGCGATATAAACATCCGAACCGCCTCGAAAGATAAAAAGAGGAACACAACCCTTGTCTAAACGAAAATCACACTCCCAACACCTTATAATCCCGGCACACAGTCCTTCACCCGGAACAGTGCGCCTGATTAACCCGGATACCATCCAACATATCTATATATACTCCAAATCTCACTCAAATAAGAACGCCTCATGGCGGCTATGATGTCGTCTGTCAACCCCTTTACACCGGTGACCCCCCCGCCGGAGAGCCACTCCTTTCCTAAACTTCCTGCCCAAAGGCCTTTACAGAACAACCTAAAACGCAAAGCCTCGATGCAAGAACCCTTCAGTGGCCTGGCAAGCCTCAGCACTCCCACGATGATGGCTCCTCCTCCTCCCCCGACTTCACAGCCCAGGATGTCCTCGCCAAACCGCAGTTCTAGGCCAAGCTCAAGCAGTACTCCTCAGTCTAGCGAGTCAACAACCCCCGAGCTCCCCAATATCGCCGGTGCAAATCTCGATCCCAAGTACCTCGCCATGGTCTCTCGCATCGCCGCTTATTATCAACAGAGGTGCCAGGCTGTAGCCAACTATCAGCAGCAGCGATGCCAGGCTTGGGCCAACATGCACAGGCAAAAGTGTCAAGATATGATGCAAGCATCCATGCTGGTGGTGGCTTGGTATGTGAGGGATCGCATTCAACGCAGACGAAGAAGGGAGAAGCGTCACTTTAGATCTGGCCTGAGACGCAGGACAGATCAGAATAAGATTGCACGAACCGAGGTCGTCCGCCGTTGGGTCAAACAGATTCCCGAGGGACCAGAGTCACCCAACGAGCCCCTCAACTTTCAGCTTGCCGACCGCGAAGAGGCTGAGTTCTCTATGGATCGCGAAACGCAACCAGACAAAGACACCAAGCTATTTGAGATGGCCGACAATCTTATCAAGAGCCAATACAAGAAGATCGAAGTTCCCATAATGGGTGTACTCAACTTTGATGAAAGCGACAATGAGAGTGAGAGTGATGTGGATGAGCCAGAACCAGAGCAGTACGACGAAATGGACGAAGCAGAAGACCAGGCTGAAGACGATGAATACTACGAAGTGGAAGATGACGAATTGTACGACGATGAGGACGAAATCGAATACACGGGAGATGGTGCTTCAGAGGTTGTTCATCATGGAACAGGTACTGGCTCAGGCAGCCGGAACAATAACCTGAGTGAAACCTCATGACCTGATTTCCTCACCCTCAAAAAACTCAACAATCGGCTCCCTTCCAACGGGGCGGGGTGAGATACCTCCTTAATGACAACGACAAAGATAAAGACAGAGCATCTACATACTGGCAACACAACTCCAACAATCATGGGCACATTCGGACATTGGTTTCTTTTTCGGGAACGGCGCAATTTGCAGGCGGGTGATGGTCCACAACGAACTTACACTGGAGTCAAGAGCATCTCGCTTTTTATTATTATTATTGTATTTGTATACTTGTTTCTCATGGCACATTGCACCGATGATACCTTTTTCTAGCATGGCATATTTGGGTCTTCAGTTGGTTTTTACTAGGACAGCCAATGTTGGTCTGCCTGGCAGTGGACCAGGCGGGCGAGCGTACGCAATATGGGCGTATATATTACAATCGACATAAATGAAGATATTTCCATCTGGACATTCGGAAATTCATTCTCTGATTCTGTGACCTACTTGTAAACATTCATCATGGAAGACGCGAAAAGTCGTCGAAATTAGGCATAATAGAGTAAAGCACAGACTGGTGTGGTTCTTCATGTTACCACTAGAGCGGTCGGTGTACTGGAACTGCCGCTGCATTTCACGAATCGGCGATGACACAAGAGGGGAAAATACCAAAAAGGGCGGAAATGGCATGGTTAAAATCGATTATCGTAGCATTGAATCGCTTAGGACGGCGCTTGAGTTGGGTTGGGCTGTGCGTACTGTACGGAGCACCCGGCAGTAAACAGCTCATGATGGGTGAGGAATCGTTCGATATTTATTACTTAGGGCTGTCTGCTCTGCAGGATGGTCTGGGCTTTTCCAGATGCTGAGTAAACCGGTGAGAGAGGAGATGACAGCGCTTTATAATAAGCCGACCGGAAGGATATTCTCGGAAATGAAAGTTACCTAAGATAGTTCGAGGTGAATGATAGATAACTCGTATTCTACCTACTGTACTAGACTTTGACGTTCTGCTGTACTGAGTTTCGGTGCTGATCCTCTCAGTGAGATGTCAACTTGAATCTCTCCCGTCACTAGGTATGTCTTGTTACTGTCTTTTCACATGCTCCCTTCTTGCACTTCCCTATGACTTTGTCACTTGATTGATCCTTCCACTCCTGTATGACTGAAATGGAAGGTAGCATATTGGTAACAGTTCGAACTTTAGGTGCCCAGTGGGTTATAGAAAAATCGGGAATCAGGTACCTAAGATTTAGGTAAGGTTGTCACTGTTAAATATTAGGATGACTCGCCTAAAGTCTTCTATCTACCTATGCCGATAGGCTCTTGGTGTACTAACTATTTTCTGGCATTGATTGATTGACAACGTTATGTATCCCATGTCGTTGAGAATCGTGGTTGCCGGAAAGGTTAATCCAGTGAGTGCCCGGGAGTAGCTACCAAGCAAGTCTTGAGACTCGTAGCTTACTTTCCATACCTAGTATCAGGTACCTTAGGTATTCGGTACCGATTTTCACTTCTGAATCTGTAGCTGTAATTGTAACTCCCATTCTCATTCTCAACCTTTTATCACCCTCCTAACAAGATCATTCCATCCTCTCCCAAAGTCCTCTTCAGTCACTTATTGCCCAACCGTCATCTGTTCACCCCTTGTCGACGATTTCTTGGATTTATTGACTTATACACAGCCATTGCTGGCTTCTCCCTGCATATCCGATAAAAATTGGCATCTCAACACCATGAGGTAGGTGATTTATTATCATGCTTCATCATGCATCGGATCCATTCCCTCCCCGCACCACCAGTTCCCCAAACTCCCGATCAGTGAATCACCTGGACCCATTCCCAAACTTTGCTTGGCCTAGAGCGTTGCTTGTTCCGAGTTTAGTGTCCCCTCCCCCGGTTGCTGTGCCGCAAGCGCTTCGACCCCTGGTAAGGGACTCGACGCGAATGGATGGTCTTCTTGGTGGTGGGCATCTCCCCGCTTCCAGTTTGTCTTGGCGTTTAGTTGAACTCGACAAAAATACTGCCGGATGAGCATACCGAAAGTCACAGATCAAATTCAGCAATATTAATGTCAGCACAGCTATCAGCACCTGCAGCTACTCCTGAAGCTCGTCAGAGCTCACTTGACCTAGCACAGCGTAACACAAAGCTTCCTACGTTTCACAGACATACGTATAAAAACAACGCCAAACATCCGTTTATCAGCTCTGACTTTATACTATATCAATTAAACTCTCATTTCTCTTTTCGTGACGTGTCCCACCTTCATATTTGTCTTCTCATTCCAGTCTTCATTCTTTCTTTCTTCGTTTGACGTCATCACTGCTCGCCAAGCGCTCGCTCACTATAACTCAATAGCATCAACAATACGTTCAGCCGCCTGCTGTCGACCTCCGCAGCTTGTCGTCGTCATTCTCCCTCTCCTGAAGACCAACAGCAACCTATCCTTTCTGGAAAGTTGCGACGTATTTCGAATCGATCTGCTCCTCCTGCTCCTGGGCATCCCGGCATTTACACTATGGGTGGTGGCAGCGAGCACAAGGGTGATGACTCTTCCTACCCTCTCTTCGCCAAACGGCCCGTCGGCGTACCGAAAACGAGTATCTTGAAGGGCCGCATTGAACCGTTCTACAAGTCAGGCCAGTACTATAAGGTGAACCTGCAGGCGTACGGCATGTCAACCCACTGAGGAAATCAAGAACTAACCTAAATGGTCTAGGAACATGTACAATGGCAGGTACTCTGGCAAGCCTCACGTACAGCTCTCTGTCTGGGATGCACCGGATCTATCTCGACCGACCTTTGAAGAGGCTACGAGCCATGAATTCAAGGAAACCCACACCGGTACCTCCTTTGGACCTTCTTGGTCCACCCATTGGTTCAAGGTCATATTGTGTATTCCAGAGGAGATCAAAGACGAAGAGCTCATCGAGCTCCACTGGGACGCCAACAATGAGGGTACCATCTGGACCGAGGATGGAGTTCCCATCCAAGGCCTCACCGGCAGCGGAGAACGCATTGAGTGGATTATTCCCGACTCATTCCGTGATGGGGAGGAACACACCATCTATGTTGAAATGGCCTGCAACGGCATGTTTGGAAACGCTCCTAATGGCACGACAACCATTGCACCCCCAGATCCCAACAGGCGCTTCAACCTCAGCAAAGCTGACATAGTCGCCATCAATGTGCCGGCTCGCAAGCTCCACATGGATATGTGGGAGATCGGCGATG
Organism: Fusarium anguioides; assembly: GCA_012977745.1. Classification (NCBI taxonomy): domain Eukaryota; kingdom Fungi; phylum Ascomycota; class Sordariomycetes; order Hypocreales; family Nectriaceae; genus Fusarium; species Fusarium anguioides. The sequence continues at coordinate 17,479 of JAALXK010000006.1, forward strand.
CTGCTCGAGAGCTCCCCGAGAACTCAGCTGAACAGAATCATGCTCTATCTGTCGCCATGAAGATCATCAACACTTTCGAGGTCAACAATCAGGAGTCCATTCTCAAGTGTCGACAAATCGCTCGTGAAATCCTTGGTCCTGATGTTGATTCTCACAAAGTATACGAGGGAGGAAAGGACCCTGTTGTTTTTGGTATTGGCCACTGCCACATCGATAGCTGCTGGCTCTGGCCCTGGGCCGAGACAAAGCGCAAGGTTGTGCGATCTTGGATGAACCAGTGCGACCTCATGGATCGTTATCCAGAGTCGAACTTTGCTTGCTCTCAAGCCCAACAATACAAATGGCTCAAGACGTACTACCCTGCTGCTTATAAACGAGTTAAGCAGAAGGTAAAGGAGGGCCAGTTTCATCCTATTGGTGGTAGCTGGGTTGAACACGACACAAACCTACCAAGCGGCGAGTCCCTCGTCCGTCAATTCTTCTATGGACAGAGATTCTTTGAAGCCGAATTTGGTATTCGATGCCGCACTTTCTGGCTGCCAGACACCTTCGGATACTCGAGTCAACTTCCTCAACTTTGCCGATTGGCTGGCATGGATCGCTTCCTGACTCAAAAACTGAGCTGGAACAACATCAACAACTTCCCTCACACTACCTTCATGTGGGTTAGTCCTGATGGAAGTCAAGTCATCTGCCACATGCCTCCCTCCGAGACATACACAGCAAACGCCGATTTCGGTGATCTCAAGAGGAGCATCGCAAACCACAAGACTATGCGTGTGGACAGTTCATCTCTGCTTGTCTTTGGAAAGGGTGACGGTGGCGGTGGTCCTACCTGGCAACATTTTGAGAAACTCCGTCGTTGTGCTGGAATCAGTAATACCATCGGTGGTATCCCAAAGATCAAGATGGGATTGACAGTTGACGACTACTTTGATCGTCTTAACCACAAGGCCAGCGAGTTTCCTACCTGGTATGGCGAGCTGTACTTTGAGCTACACAGAGGTACATACACCACACAAGCCAATAACAAGTACTACAACCGAAAGGCTGAGGTAATGCTGCGAGATATTGAGCAATTGGCCACATTCGCGTCCATCAAGAACAAGTCGTACAAGTACCCAACCAAGAACTTGGATGACATGTGGGAAGCCGTTCTCCTGTGCCAGTTCCATGACTGTCTCCCAGGAAGCAGCATTGAAATGTGCTACGATGACTCTGATAAGGTATACATAACCGTGCTTCAACCGCGAGAGCTTTACTAATATGCCACAGGTCTATGCCGAGGTGTTCGAAACCGGAAAACGTCTCTTGAAAGATTTGTACGAATCGCTCAATGTTTCCAGCGCGTTTGCAACCTGCCTCAATGAATCTGTTGCCATCAACACTCTCCCCTGGCACCGGAGGGAGCTGGTCGAACTCACTGATACTGAAGTTGGTATTGCTTGTGGTGATGGTCAGCTACTCAATCTTCGCTCATTCAAGATACAGGAAGAAAAGCCTGAAGTCACTGTCATGGAGCAATCGACCGATGTTTACGTCCTTCAGAATGACCAACTGCGCGTTGTTGTCGAAAGTGGTGTTATCACGTCGCTCTACGACACGGTCAATGACCGTGAGGTCATTGAAAAGGGTGGAGAGGCAAATAAGTTTGTCATATTCGACGACATTCCTCTTTACTGGCAAGCATGGGACGTAGAAGTTTACCACCTCGACGCACGTAGAAAGGTTGAGTATGGCAAGACCAAGATCTTTGAACAGAAGCCGCATCGGGTTACATTAGTTACCGACATCAAGATCAGCGAGAACAGTACCATCAAGGCATACACCACCCTCTCGGCAGCCCTCAAGGGCCAACCTTCTCAGGTTGATGTTAGAGCAGACGTTAACTGGCACGAGGACTCCAAATTCCTCAAAGTGGAGTTTCCCGTGAATGTTGTCAACACTGAGGCCTCGTATGAGACTGCTTTCAGCATCACCAAGCGACCAACTCATTACAACACAAGCTGGGACATGGCCAAGTTTGAGGTGTGCTGCCACAAGTTTGCCGACCTCTCGGAGAACAACTTTGGCGTTTCAATTCTCAACGACAGCAAATATGGCTTTGCAACTGCAGGCAAGACGATGCGACTATCGCTCCTCCGATCACCCAAAGCCCCCGATGCCAACGCTGATATGGGACGTCACTCTATCCGATGGGCCATTCTGCCGCACAAGGGCAGTCTATCATCAACTACTGTCAAGGCTGCATATGCTTTCAACAATCCTTTGAAGCCTGTTACTGCTTCCAAGGCAGCACTCGAGAGCGTGTCCAGTGCGCCGATCAAGCTTGTCAACGCCGATGAGTCTGAATCTCTCGTCCTCGACACAATCAAGCGAGGCCATGATGACGAGGACGTCAGCCGCAACGAAGGTCTGCGTGTGAACAAGGGCCAGAGCATCATTCTTCGCGTGTACGAATCCTTGGGCGGCCGCAGCCGTGGCACTATCGAAACTAGCTTTGATGTGAAGCGTGTCACCAAGACAAATATTCTAGAGGATGAATTGGAGGAGATTCAACAGGAAGATGGCAAGATTCCGATTACGCTGCGACCGTTTGAGGTAGCGACCTTCAAGCTCGAACTCTAGGGTGATTCCGAACGGGAAGACTGTCTCTGCCCAAGCTCAGAAGTTTGTGTGTTTGTCGCTTGACGTGTCAGGTTGATTGGTGCCTACACAGAATGTGACGGGGCAGGCTATGGTATTAGCATCATGTGCCGAGGGCTCGGAAATGTGGGCAATAGCATGGCTACGAAACAAGAACGAACTTAGTTTAGTTAGGTAGTTGATTACCAGCAAATGGCTCTATTATTCCAATTCCTAAAACGCCGCCTCTTTCAAGTGACCATCAACCGTAGTAAACGCTTAGGCACGGCCACGCAAGAATATCAAGGGAGTATCTTCATAATCCATCGCTCTCCACCGCACGCTCTTAAACACAGCAAGAGCCTACTGACACAAATAAATAGGTAGTCAAGCACTTGGCCCCAAAGCATTAGGTAAATTATCCTAATCTTTATGACAGCCTCACCTAATTCTTACCAACTTAGTGTTGCCGCTTAATGAGAATCGCTAGGCAACTCTTCGATAACCGACTCTACCATTAGAATGAGTTCGTTAATATCAGGTCGTTCAGCAGGCTCGACACACAAACACTTCCTGACGACTTCGCGAATGGGCTCGCTAATTTCAATGGCAGGCGCTTGTTGCTGCTGTTGTCCTTGCTGTGGACGCATGCTATTAGAGCGTTTGACACCGGCAGGCCCTTCGTCAGGAAAACGCCAGTCACCGCCAAGGACACAGAGTGACAGAGTACCGCCAGTCTCGTCTGAGCGCATCTCAAAGGGGGATTTGCCGACAAGGCATGCGTAGAGAGTGCATCCCATGGACCAGATATCAACCTTTGTATCAATCACCATGCCAGTCTGAACATCAAAAAGCTCAGGAGCACGGTAGGGCATTGTTGAATGCTCAGCGGCTGTATCTTGGATCTGAAGGGCGAGAGATTGTGATGTGACGGGAATTGGCGAGGGAGCGACGGATCCCAGATCCATGAGAATTGGGGTTGAGCCGGAGTCATCGATCATGATGTTACCTGAGATATATAGTCAGTACAGGCTTTAGCCGTAGCAATTTCCCGGTGGTCAGACTTACCTGGCTTGATATCTCGATGGGCATAATGCTTGATTGATCTGCCACCACTGACTTGGTTCTCTTCCTCAAGCAGACCTCTTTCTTGCTCGCCCTCCTCCTCCTCCTCGGTTCGCTTGCCCCTTGTATTATTCCTCTCATCATGATTCAGTTCATCTTCTTCTCGACCCATGTGCATGCGCTCCACAGCAGGCTTGTAGTCATGCATGGCACGAAGAGCTTTGCACACGCCGAGGAAGAGCAACATGAGACGGCGCTCAGGGAATCGATCATGATTGACCAAGTTGGCATTGATCATGTCTTGTAGATTGCCACGTTTGTAGTACGGGAGGAGAACATAAACGGTTTTGGTCGCCTCGTCGGCGCCGCGCTCGGTTGCGACGGAGTGGTCAATAGCGGAGATGATGGTAGGAACGTGGGAGAAGAGGCGATAGGCGTCAACTTCACGCATAGCCTGCTGAACTGATTCAGCACCGAAAGGGCATCGTATCTTCTTGAGGGCGAAAAGTTCGTGGGTTGAGGTATCTTCGACAAGGTATACATAAGAGAAGCCGCCCTAGCAGATGTCAGCAATGTGAGACTTGGGAAGGCCACATTTTAAAACATACTTCACCTAGCAGTCTCAGGATCTTGAAGCTCCGGTTATTAATTTTGAGATTTGGGTTTCCAGGAAAGCAATTGAGGCAGTTTCCGAAGGAGTAGAACAGGTCAAGTAGAACTTGCGCCATGACGAATGATGGTGGGTACGGTTGGTAGCTTGGGGATTGTTGAGACCTCCTCGGCACGCAATCAAGCGTTGGTCAGCTTTGAAGTCGCCTTCTCTTGGCAGGTAGAAAGATCGCTATGCGAAGGAATGCGAAGAGGGTTTCGTGCTGCTGACAAGATATGGATCGTCAGGGACAGGTGTGATTAGAGTTATTGGTGATACGGTCGCAATTGGGGGGGAAACGACAAAACATGCAATGACACTTCAAAGGATTGGTTGTGGTTTCGCAGGCTCGATGCGGACAGAGCCTTGTGAAGATTTGAGAGAGGGACGCGGCGTTGAAAAAGGGAGAGGAGAAGTCGAATGTCGAGATGTCGTTGTCTTTAACTGATGATGGAGAGCCGAGCTGAGAGGTTCCAGAGTCTGAGCCACATCAGCCATCAGCCATCAGCCATCAGCCATGGACCTTGGAAGGCAGCGAAGCAAAGCTAACTCGATATAGACAAGCCTACCTATACTTCCCCTGGCTACGGCTAGGGGGTGGGTCTAATTCATCATTGGCTCTCATAAAGTCTATGATAATTGCCTTGCTTGGACATTGGTATAACCACATGTGTGAAGTTTCTTGAGTAACGGACTGCGATAGAAAAACACAATAAATAACCACATGTGTGTATTACAATTGTGAGAAGAAAATGTTCATCTTCTGATATTTCCTCATTTCGTCTATAATAAGCTAGGCTCTAAAGCACATCCTGTGCTTTTTAATACCATTTTGCAACAATACTCGAACAAACACGTCTCCTCCGTATATCCGTACAACTTCAACTGACATTCATCCCGTGTTTACCCAATCGCTGCCCCATCCCAAAGAAAAAACACTATCAATCAATCCCTCCCGGATTCCAAGCTCATAAATCCCTTATCGAGGGATGCATATATATGCATATTATATGCCCAGTTCAAATCGTCTCGGCGCGCGCAATACTACCATTGCCCGTTTCACCAGGCTTACTCTGATATCTTTCCATCGTCTTCCCTTGTGATTCCAACTATAATAGTCGCAGCTCTCTTTTGTCATAGAAAAATCACGACAACAAGTTTCGGAGCGAAGGACTAGCGCTTGCTCCGCTCGGTGGGCGACTTTGAGGAGGCTGGTGTCCATTTCGAGAGCCGGGCGGGCTTGTATGAGGGGCAGAGTAAGGCGGTCTCTGAGAGTGAAGCTCATGCGAGAATCCATCGTTCCTGGGAGGTGGTGGAGGTGGAGGGGGCGCCCCGTTCGTCATATTCGGCGGTGGCAGGTGCCCCGGAGGCGGTGGTGGAGGGGGCGCATGATGCCCATGAGGTTGATACGGATGAGCATATCGAGATGGGGGCGCTGGTCCGTTTAGTCGTCGAGGAGATGGAGGCAGTCCATTGGTGTACGGCTGCGGAGGGTGGCCACCGTGATGGTTTGACGGTGGTGGTGCAGGAAGTGGAGGTCCAACAGCAGGGGGTCCAGGTCCTACAACAGGCGGCGGTCGCAACGAAGACAGGGCAGATATTGGTGGTGGATTGTGAATGGGAGGAGGGCCTCCGTTTATGTGTTGAGGGGACGAGCCTTGCTGGCTTGCCGGCCGTCCCCATTCACCGTATGACGGTCTCTGAGGTGGTGGGGGCGCATAAGGATGAGGACCTGGAGGTCGGGTTGCAAGGGCATGGTCAGCGACGAGCGCAGGTGCTTGCATCGGTGGAGGCCCTGTCTGAGCGTGAACTGGAGGAGGCCAGGCATAAGCAGCATTAGGATGTACCTCGCGATGGGCAGGCATCACCTGTGGCGGGCTACGCAAAGCGTGTGTCGCTGTGGCTGGAATGCCTGAGCTGTGAGCTGGAGGCAGTGGGCCTGCGTCTGCCATGAGAGGCGATCGACGCGGCGGGTGCGGCTTGGCTGTGCGATGAGCCTTGCGACACTTGTGGCATTGGAATCGTCTCTGTTCCACAAACTTCTGTGCTTCGCTTCCAAGCGTGCCATAATGTCCATTGGTGAGTTCACGCTCCTGTGAGTTGTCGATCGGCCACCACTTCGGGCTGGTGTCGATGCCACAAGTGATGCAGACTTTTTCCCCTGGTTGCTTTGAATCCGATGCCACATCAACCGTGTCCCCAGTACGCTGTTGACTCCATCCACCGTTGGGAATATTCGCTGTGGAAGACCTGCGCAGGCCCGGTTGGCTCGTTGTTCCTGTCAACTTTGCTGCGTTTGTCATGAGATTGGCCTTCCGAACCGTGCCTGTCAATGTGAGGTCGGCCTGCTTGAAATTTTGTACATAAAGTTGCAAAGCGTTAAGGCCGGACTCATCCACAACGTCTTGCATTTGATGGACGGTGGTTTTTGTGGGAGCGTGATCCTTACACCAAACAGTTGCTGACATGGTGCCGCTTTCTCCTTCAATATTGACAATGTTGACCTGGTCTCTCCTGGAGCTCTTCACGGCGGCTATTTCAAATCCAAGAACATGTCCCTGCTGCCGAGCGCATTCCACATGCACTGAATGTCTTGTTAGGCTGCTAGCTTTCCGGGATTTTGTGTTGGGACTTACGTGGAATGCGACACTGATGACAAGAGACACAAGCTCCGTCTTTCTTCTCACAGACTTGACAAGTCTCGTCGTATCTGCTCCTAGGGATCGAAGGAATCCCTTCCGAAGGTTCCAGGGCCTTAGCGTTGCCAAACTTGACCTCTGGAGTCCAGACTGCGCAGGTAACATGGACCCAATTGTTATCTGCAGTCCTCTTGAGCGGTTCTCGGGGGTTGACTGGGCGGTTCATCTCTTCCTGCTTCTTGCGATAAAAGTCCGCAGCCTTTCGAGCCTGCTGAACCTCTAGGCGCTCCTTCTCACGCTCCTTCTCCGACATTTTCTTTTTGTGGTGTGTTAACTTTGGCTGTTCCACAAAGTCATGCTCCGTATATTCAACAGGGCAAAGAACACATTTGTAATGCTGAGCTGGTGTTAGCAGGGGCGATTCTACAGGTTGGCGGCCACTTACGATCGAGACTTGCGGGTTCTTATCATTCGCGCACATGTCGCAAGTCCATTTTCCAGAGTTTCGATTGTCCATGATACCATAGCAGTTACGGTGTACCGTCAGGCGGCATTCACGGCACGATAGATGCTGGTCTCCTTGTGGTTCCAGTTGACCACAAACCGCGCAAGGAAGAATGCGAGGCTTAGGTATTTCAAGAGCTGCGACACTTTCCACACTCTTGTCCTTCTTCTTGGATGTGGCAGAGCCGGCTGCACTAGCAGCGTCTGAATGCCCGTTATCCGCATCCTTATCTGAAGGTGCCCCCTTGAGCTTCTTCCTTGGAGGTTCTTGAGCACTGGTAGCGGTTGGGGTTGCGGAAGGGGTTGGCGCACGCTCTGGCGTCATCATACCCATCTCCTTCGCAGCTTGTAATTCCTTGAGGAGTTCTTCGTCCTGTTTACGCTTCCAAGCTCGACCGCCCGACTGGGCCACCTTCTTAGCCACCTCTTCCATATCTTCCCACCGGATGGCGTATCGGCGCCATAATTCGGCGCAGCGACGGCACAACGCAACCACCCGCTCCTGGCCTTTTTCCTTGTTCGAACTTTTCGAGCCACTATCGTTAACGACCCCGGGAACAGGGTTAGGAGCGCGTCTCCATTGTAATGATGTTGTCGTCGAGCAGAATTGACACACAAATCCTCGCTTCTTCTGGTTTGCTTTCTCGGTATCAAAGGCAGAATCGTCGTCGTTATCTGCAACATCATCGGCGAGCTTGCTAGCAGCGGCTTCTGCTCTCTTGGCTTCCTTTTTGCCCTTTCGGCCCGCCTGGTTTTCCAAGACCTGCTTCCCGCGCTCTGATTTCTTCCAGGCATAGTAGTAGCGGGTTACCATGCCATAGTACATGGTTTTTACGTGCTTCCTCACAAGGTAAAGCTCAGAGCCGTATTTGATCACAGCTTCCTCGAATTTCTTTTGCTCCGTGGGTGTGAGTTCTGGTTCTTTGAATACCTCCTTCTTTGTCTCGGAAAGAATTTTGAGGGCTCGTTTAGTATCAAACTCTGTGTGGAACAATGTATCGGCAGCGACATCTTGAAGATTGGTCGAACGGTCTGGCAATCCGAGATCCTTGGTCATCGCCTTGGCCTTTTCCATGTACTGATTGATATCCTTCTCTCTGATGACGTCCTCTGAGGGGGGTATCCACATGGGGGTCGCGGTACAGTTGGGATCGTCTTCGTCATAATCCTTGCCTCGAACTGTGTAGCCAGGAGGCATGTCCTGAACCCACTTCGGTCGCTTCCCGCGCGAGATCTTGTCTGCTTCAATAGCAGCCAATGCCTCCTTTGACTTGGTGTCCTTCTTGCCATTCTTCTTGATCTCAAGAGGTTTGACGTACTCTACAGGCTGCCCTGGCCATGGTAAAACATTTGCTTGATTCCTAGGTCCAATTCTCGTACTCGCGCGGGGATAAATTCTGTCGTCGTAGTCGAGCGCATCCTCGGGCTTGCAATGCATTCCCAGATACCGGTAAGGCCAGAGTGAGGCCTGATAAATCTGCTCGGCGGTACCCTCGTGATGGGGATGACCTTCTTCGTCTGGGCTGGTACGGCTAGTTTTAACCCCCTGCATCTCCTCGTCTTCCTCATCCATTGGATCGTCATCGTCAGCATCGAGACTTGGATCATTCACATTGGGTGTATTGCGAGCCTCCAGCTTCCTCTCCTGGGCCCGGCTGCAGGCAGCGCACGACCAAGCAAAACCTCTAGATGGCTTCTTCAACAGAGGAGGGTTCACACAATTCATATGATATGTGTTCTGGCATACCGCACAGTCAACTGAGTCGTTACTGAACAACGCCAATCATGTCAGCCACTGAAACGTGGGTGGGGTCGCGGAACGTGGGGCAGCGTAAGTGAAGTGCACGCGTGGTACGTACCTTGCGCAATAGCCGGTGCATCTCTTGCAGAGCTTAACGGCGCTAGTGAGCTCCTTGCCACGCCCCTGCTCAACTAGCACGTATTTCCAGCGCTCATCAAGAACCTTTTTTACATTGGCTGGCACATTGACGATGGAACGCGTCGGAATCAGGTCGTAATTCTTCTGGATATACCGATCATACAGCTTATCGAACCAGAAGCTGTCAGGTGTCTTTCGATAGGTGTCCATGTTAGTGATCTCAGCTTTGTGGTGAATCTGACATTTTCCGCGCAGCGCAGTCAACGGACTGATGTCGGAGTGCATCGTCGCAAAGACCATGCGTGTGTCTGTGGATTTTCGGCCAATATCCTTTGGCCGGTAATACCAGTTAATGCGGATAGCTTCCACAGGCTTGCTGCTATCATTCTGCACATGAAGAAATTCCATGATGCGACCCAAGTAATAGGGTTCTCCAGGTGGTTCACAAACAAGGTACACATGATCTGCATCGCCAGGTTAGCCACTCTTGATCTGAATTTCTGGTGGACCTTTTTTGGGGGGGGAAGCATGTTACCATTTGGTTCCAGCGTTGTCCCATCGTCGGCCACCATCTGCCCATTAGACGGCCGCCCTTTGCAATTGTCAAAAGTCAACATGTTGGTGTCTGGCCATGAAATGCCCGCAGGTGGCCCAGAAGCTGTTGTTTTTTTGGTTGAGCTGCTACCAGGTGTCGCTTGATTAGTGGAACCTGCCGAATTGCCTGTGACCTTGCGCTTCCGTGCAGGCTGTGAAGCGGCCGGCTGTGGTGTTATCGTGGACGCATTATTTGAAGCGCTTGACTGTTGCTCCTTGGGGGTATTTGCAGACTGCGCTGGCTTAGATTCGTCTGTGCCAGCCTTACGCGAGCTTGCACCGCCACGAGGCGCATCGCTGTTCACAGCAGCGCTGGACTGACGAGAAGTCTTTTTGGAGTCATTGTCTTTTTTGTCATGATAGTAGTCATAAACATCACCATCAATGTCCCTATCCTCGGCGTAGTTGATACGAGAGGTGCCAGACCTATTACGGGAGCGTGTCCCGTATGGCGAAGCTGTATCTGTACCAGCTTCCTTGGCCGCGCTGTCCAAACCTGATTGAGTGGTCATCGGGTCGGACGCAGAATGAGCATCAGGTTCAGAAGCTTTGGAGTCCTGGATGACAAGTTAGAGAATGGGGCCAATCGCGACCGCGACCTCACAGCTTGTGAGTTGAGCGGGAGTCAAGGTGGAAGATGGAAATCTGGTAGGTGAGGTGCAAGTATAAAAAGTGCCATGTAAAGGAAGCGAGTGAAAGATTTGATGAGATAAAATGTCTTATCGACTCACATTTTGTTGTGCCATGACATCCAGCAGAGAATCACTTGCGCAACAACGAGATGGGGTGAATCGCGTATGAAGGCATGCCCAGTGGTGATGGCTTGATGGTGGAAGCTGCGAGGATGAACAAGGCAAGAGAGGAGTTTGTATAGTTGTGTGATATAAGGTGAAAAAAGTTCGAGGCTGATAAAATACGTCACGGTGGTGAAGAATAGAACTTGAAGCTCAAAATAGTTATTAATTGTCCTGCAAGATGGAGTGAGTAAAGTTAAGAAGGAGGAAGAGGCATGATTCCCAGGCGCCGGGAGAAGAAACGTTCTGGCACTGGCGCTGGCACCCCAAGGCGGCGGCCCTGGTCTGCTAAGAGGGCACTGGGGGTGGCGATTGTACGGAGTAGCAGCCAGGTATCGACTAATCAGTTTATGGCTGATTTTCCACCCAATCTGCCACGGGCACGATAATGGTGAACATGCTTCTACTTACCACCATACCCTGGCTAAGTCTCCACGGGGCCCATCTGGGTCTCGCAGCACTGACGAGCCGAATCTCAACCCAACTCTGAGGCGTGTCCATGGGTCTACGGGTCCTCCCACAAAAGACAGAGCAGGCCATACCGGGGGGAGAACCACTACGAAGCCGGTCACCACAGATTAGCCTTGACTGTTACTGTTACGGTCGAGGCATCAGACCGGCTTTTGGTGGGAAAATCCAGGGCCTCCTTACAAGACCACCGAAGCTGGGGTTGGCCTGTCTGAACAATGGGAGGAATTACAGGATATTCATACCGAATACAATGCCGTGGCACGCATTGTCACTTTACCAAATAGAGGGTGTAAGCAGCATCGAGGAAAGACGGAGAAACAGCTGTTAGTTCAAATGATGAGACGTAACGTTTACAATGATAGAGCCTAGTCTCGTTATCCCCAGTTTCTTGTTTCCGTTATTTGTCCCATGTCATTCACCCACCCGTTATCCAAGATAGTCAAAGGTGCTCCTTTTCCAAGGGCCTCTCCCCTTTGGTCAGAGATATCATTCTCGCCGTCTCTCGCTCAATTAGACTCTGCAGCCTTTTCCGTCCCCCCATTTTATGTCATGGCCTTACCATGCCAAACATGCCCTGCCCTGCCCAGCCTGCCATGCGCCGTTAACCAGATCGACGTTCATAATAACTTCTACATACCCTGCCAAAGCTGAAAAGCCACCTTGCCATGTAGCTTAACTCTGCAAGCTTTACCTTGACCTAAATTTACGTTTTGTTGAAGTGGAAATGGATATCTGAAAGGGTATTTAAAAGAATGAGAGTTTGAATGAACTTAGAGCTTGGAGCATGCCCGGGACGCCAAGTATCCGCATATTCCGTTGCATCTCCCACACCCTTGCACGCCTCCCTCGACTCAATCGAATGGATGTTTAAAGGGTTGTCGCCAGGTAATAACGCTCCAGGATTCTGTCCGAAAACTCTATGTGATGATCAATTCATGGGTTTATCCTCATTGTGTTGTATCACCCAGATCCAAAGCACTCATGTCGTTCTCTCTAGTACCCTGTGGTATGTGCTTAGCGTTTAGACCATCGTCAATACAGAGTGACATGCACGTTCATTTACCTCTTTCTACCGTGCTGGGGTTTGTATCGTCATGTTGGCATTTCAAGCCCTGTCACGACTGTAGGCCACCCCATTCCACGTCGCTCCTGGCACCTTTGAAAGCACAGAACAGCTTCAACCGATCGGTAATAGTCATGAGTGTACTTCCGTAAACCATAGGTAGAGTAGCATCACCACCAGACTGACCTGAATGATGCGACTAGCTCTCTTCTTCTTTCTCTCCACCATGATGACGTCTTGGTCAGATAAAACTAGCAAATGTCCAACTCGACACACCAACAGAGCAAATTGGCAGACTCATTACCTGGTGATAGTCGACACAGTTGGAGCTGTCCACTAATAAGGATACGCTCGGTTCTATAAGATGATAGGGTCCAACTACAGTAGTATACCGACGCTAGGTATTTCTCCCATCGGTAATCCCAGCTGGATCTAGGCCCATCAATTTCGCGCCAGAAAAAAAATCGAGTGTGTGGTGATGATGTTGAGACCTCATGGGAGCTGACAGGAGAGAGTCGGTAGGGCTAAGATTGAGCTGGCGTACCTTAGTACCTACCTAGGTAGTGAGCTCAGCTCCACCAACATAGCCGGGGCTCCGGTTGGTTGCCCAGACCTCAAAGACCATGGATGCCCTGCAGGGGTACGTACCTTCTGTATCTCCCAGATGGGAGGTAGGGACCAGTCTGCAGGAGTTTTCTGTCCAAGCAAAGGCCTTGTTTGGTTAGGGTAGATATTTGGGTTGTCTGCCCTCCAGGCTGGATTGTAATGGATTTTGCCCCCCTAAGTAGGTAGTTCGCGACCCGATACGGGTTTTTCCCTCTAAACCAAACCCATTTCTTAGGGCACCTCATTATACTTACCTTAGTAAGTACCTACCTCCCTATGTTAGTAGGTAGTGGTTACTCCATAAGACAGTAGCTTATCATACCCAGCCCGGGAATGTCTCAACTCCCTCGCTGCTATAATTTACCAGGTGCCAGCATCAGAACGACGAATGTCAGGTAGACCCTGCTACTTTGTGGTTTTTTATTTAGCACGTTAAATTTGGTTCTGATCGCGCATACCAGTGCCTCTCTGGCTTTGTTGATAGATGGCTGCTTGTTTCATTGAAATGCCACAATCGAGATACGTCCTGATGAATGAGTCGCCTGTTCATACGCCCAGCTTAGAAGCATGCGTCGACAAAAAAAAAGAGAGAGAGAGAGAGAAAGAAATATCTGTCCCATCAGTACGGCCATCCGTCGCGCAAAGCACATGTGCGGTTGTATATTTTGCACAACTGTATATCCGTAACAAATAGGTGGCCCATGAATCACAGCCATGGAGGAATTGAAACAAGAAGCTTGTCTCGGCGATGGGTTGGCCTGAATCACATCCCGCAACGATCAGTCGATCTGAGAGCAGACATTGAGATACATCGGAGCAGGTACACCCCATCTGGCGTTTCAGCCCGCCTCTGCAGTGTAGATTCGGCAGAAGAAATATTAAGCGGATGACAATTGGTTTATCTAGTGCAGGGAGCCAAGGCCCTGGCTGCAGAGGACGGGGATGGAGAATGGCTACACGGTGTTGTCTAATAGACAAAGCTAAAGGGTCGTGGGGCTAAACACTCCAGGGGAACTCAACGACGCTTGAGACTAGGTGCACACGATGCGGCGCAACAGAGTGGCCTGTCACTCAGGAAATTGTACCAAAAATAGGGTAAACAATTCAAGGATCGACCAACAGTACTAATAGACATGAGCGAAAACTTTTTTTTCTTCTTAGAAATTACCGCTTTTGTCATGTTGCAGGCTGCCCTGCTTCAAGCTTATGGGGGGCATAGATCATAAGAATGACCTAATATGAATAGAACTTTAGGTAGGCATTCTTTCATGTATATTGCCCCATAAGCCTCGTGTTGTCTGAAGAGATGTCAGAGACTGAGAGTATATTAATACAAAGAAGCCTCAAGAATTGACTCATATACGTGGACAGCCAATAAATATCAAGAAAAGGGATGAGAACCGAGGTCTGACGCTGAAGATGGATGACATAAGTCAATAACAAGCAATAATTAATAATTGGGTGTGGAATTAAGCCCGAGGAACTAACGTAGGAACATTTGGTTGGACTAGAGAGGCGCAGATTTATGCCGTTGCGGTCACAGGGTTCATCAACCTCTTTGCCAATCAGCAGACTCTTTGATTATGCCCTGCATACCTAGGTCCCTTCCCTGACAGTCAGTTTTACACGCACGTGACTTGGCGTTCAAGCCACTTTTTCGACGCGTTATCCCAACGCGTTGGACTTGGTCATTTGTTTGTGCTTTTCCTTTTCTCTCTCATTGATTGCTCATATTGGTTTCTTCTCTTTCCTTGGTCCTGATCATGAAGAGCATGCGAGGGTTGATGCACACAACCAGTGTTGAACAAGAAACCACATTCGCTACTACTTCTATTGCCGGACTCAAGCGAAGCTCTTCAAGTACTGGAGAAGAACAACACTTCAGACCACTTGCCTCTCGGACTACAGTCCAGTTTCAGCGAGCCGTGAGTTTGCCGTCGGCTCCTCCTAGGATATCTGCCAGTCGCATTGTTCATCTTGATGAGCGAGTTGGGCCCTCCGAGTATTCCCAGCGGAGGGCTATAGCTGCAACTCCTACGTCTTCTCGTGATCCTGAGCTCGACCTAAGTCACTCTACGTATGATCTTCCACGCCAGCTGGTTGATAATTTTGCATCTCTTGGCATAAAACAGATATATCCATGGCAAAAATCGTGTCTTAAAGGCCCTGGGCTGTTAGCGGGTGAGAAAAATCTGGTTTATTGCGCACCAACTGGAGGCGGAAAATCTCTGGTGGCTGATGGTGAGATCCAAAGATGGCAGTGCGCTGGCTCCAGCTAACGCCTTCAGTGCTCATGCTCAAGAGAATACTTGAAGAAAAAGGAACAAAGGCACTCCTTGTGTTACCATATGTTGCTCTGGTGCAAGAAAAAGTCCGTTGGCTTCGTAGTGTGGTACAAGGCTTACGCTTCGCCCCTGAAACAAGAATTGATGATGATAAGCGCATCTGGCGCCGAAGGGCTGATGAGAATACAGTCCGTGTCGTTGGCTTCTTTGGGGGCGGAAAAGTCCGTGCAACTTGGGCTGATTTTGATATTGGCGTATGCACACTAGAGAAGGTTGGTCTTCGGTATCCTCATCCCACTCTGTTGGCAGAATATTGACAGTCTGAGGCAAATGCTCTTGTGAATACAGCCATCGACGACTGTTCGATTTCCAAGCTCCGCGCAGTCGTGCTCGACGAGTTACATATGGTTGACGATGACCATCGAGGCTACCTGTTAGAACTTGTAGCGAGCAAATTGCTCAGCCTGGAGCAGCCTATACAAATCGTTGGCATGAGTGCCACTTTGCCTGTATGTTTGACGGCGGTCTGTATTACATAGATCTAACACAGTAGCAGAACATGGACATGATGGCTCAGTGGCTTGAAGGACACTGCTACGAAACTCGGTACCGACCAGTTCCCATCGAAGAGCACCTGGTGTATGACGGCAACATTTATCCCGCAGGTTCTACAAGCAGTCTCATCAAGACAGCTGCACAGCTAAATAGTCGGTCTACACAAACACAGATACAGACGAGACCCATTCGACGAATTGAGCCGTCAACTCATCAGGAGCTTCGCGACCCAGTCTTAAATGCAGTGGTGACACTTGCTCATGAGACAGCAGTTGCTGGCTTCGGGGCCCTTATATTTGCTGGAAGCCGCGGCATGTGCGAGTCTGACGCACGGTGGATTAGTCGCGCTATGCCCCAGCCGCATGAGCTTAAAGTTGATGTTGTCGATAGGAGAATGGATCTGCTGGGAGAGCTTCGCAGTCTCAACACTGGTGTTGATCCAGTATTGGAAGAGACTGTACTTTATGGCGTTGCGTTCCATCGTAAGTAAATCACACCAGTCTTAACATGAACATTTCGATACTAACACCAGTAGACGTAAGTCACTTCGAGGGAAATTTTGCAAACAATTCTTACAAAGCAGGCTGGCTTGACAACCGAAGAGAGAGATCTCATAGCGGAAGCGTACGATTGTGGGACACTTCTCGTGTGTGTTGCGACCTGTAGTCTAGCAGCCGGTATCAATCTGTAAGTCTCCTCCTCCATTGTTTGAGTTGCACACTTATAGCTATAGACCAGCAAGACGAGTGATTTTACACAACTGCCGGATGGGTCGCGAATTTGTTGGTCCCTCTATGCTTCGACAAATGCGAGGCCGAGCAGGAAGGCAAGGTAAGGCGCCTATTGGAGAAACATATCTTTGCTGCAGAGAAAACGATCTTGAGCAAGTCGTAGAGCTCATGAATGCTGAGCTGCCCCCCGTCGCAAGTTGTTTGAATACTGAAAATCGACGTATTCAACGGTAAGTATTGGTCATTTTATTGCATTTGATGTTGCATTTGACTAACATACTCCAGTGCATTGCTGGAGGTCATATCTATCCGCCTAGCTACGAGTCACGAGTCTATTTTGGACTACTTCTCGAAGTCGCTGTTGAGTCATACTCAGGATGCCAATTTTGTTAACGATTGTATCACCTCAAGCTTGGAAGAGATAGAATCTATGGGCTTTGTGACCCGTGATTCTTTGTCCATGTTTACAGCGACACAACTAGGCAGGGCAATTGTAGCATCAGCTATCGATCCAGACGATGGTGTGTTCGTCCATAACGAACTCAATCGGGCTCTCCAAGCGTTTGTCATGGATGGTGAGATGCATGTCTTATACACGTTTACACCAGTTCAAGAATTCGGTGTTATGGTGAACTGGCAGGTTTTCCGAAATGAAATGGAGAGCCTAGACGAGAGTGGTTTACGGGTATTGCGTCTTTTAGGCATCAAACCCACCACGATACTCAAACTGTAAGTTGATCTCGCGATCATGAATCTGAATATTGACAGGTGGCTAGGGCGCAAGGGGCTACACTTCGTGAGACTACACATGAAGAAAAACAAATAGCTCGGGTTCACCGACGATTCTATCTTGCTCTCCAGTTGCGGGATCTGTGTAACGAGGTGCCTATACACATAGTGGCACGCAAATACGACGTACCTCGTGGAATGGTTCAGAATCTTTCACAGACCTGCCAGGGCTTCGCTGCGGGGATGATTAAGTTTTGTGAACAGATGAGCTGGGGGTAGGTTGCAGTCTAATTGCCTCTCCATAACTAATTGGTATTCAGAGTAATGGCTGCAGCTCTTGATCACTTTTCCGACAGGCTCGTGGCTGGTGCGAGAGCTGACTTGTTAGCCTTGGCAAGAATCCCCTTCATCAAGAGCCGAACTGCGTAAGTGCATGGCGCTGGCCGATAAGCAGTCTTGCTTACAGATAGCAGGCGAGTATTTTGGGAGAATGGGTTTCGAACTGTAGCAACGATTGCGAACGCAGATCCCACAGAACTACTCCCCGTGTTGATGCAGGTCAGTATTCCAACCTGTCGTTGTACCTGGAATGTGCTAATTTGCTCAGGCTCAACCAAACAAAATCCGTCTCAAAGGCAAGGATAACGAGAAATACGAAGAGAAATTACTCGTCAAGGCCAAAGTCATATCAGATGCTGCGAGCAAGATCTGGAGTGAGTTATCTCATCATCGAGTTCATTCTGTAAGGCTAATACGTATTCCTAAAGAACTCCAAATGCAGGCAGAGATGGGGGAAGAGTAGCCAATCTCAACAAAGGGCATGGTGAACAATAATGAGGCTCGTAATAACTGTAGAGGTCTTTGCCCTGGTTTTCATCTGGTGTGTATCAGCCTTAGGCAAATGGGTCGGACTTTGATGCGGGCGTGTGATAAATGGCCGCATGCAGCACATCGGATGAGCTGGGATTCGACACCAGAACAGGATGTGTGCCTCACAGGTCGGCACGAAAACCGGCGACATATTGAACATGGGGTGGGGGGGACAACGAGTGATTAATCTCAAGCTCCAGATCGATGTACGGTACGGTTGTCGTCCAAATACATCTCGGCCAATGCATGGCTGGAGGTATAGAAGTCAGATATATGTTGAAGAAATCGATCAACGACCCCTGCTCTCCCGCCTTATTAAGTGGTGAGGCGAATGCATTAAGTGCATGCGCCGCCGATTCATTACGTGAGAAATGAGAACATGGTTAAGACTTACGCAGAAGTGCGACTGAACGTTTCTGGCGGTCTATTCGCCGAAAGGTTTGCCCGGTTAAGATGTTTGAAAACTCGATGAAGTCGTCACCTGCTAACTATTGGTCTTTTGGTGACCAAGCAATGTCTGTTTCCGCCGTGTACCGTCTGCGCCTTGCTTATTCTGCACCAAATGGTAGTCGAATGGTTGGGGGGCTGTGGCTTGCAATTGGTAGTTCTCAACCACCCACATGTTTGACATGCCGTTGGCTGTTTCCAGGATTTGACGCTAACAAGGTGTGTCTGTGTGGTGTATGCCTATTTCTGGTCCTATCTCCTACTGTACTGCGTGTCAGAGGATTGAACATCTCTGGAAAGCCTCATTTTGCGCTTTGCACGCGCACTCACGCGATCCTTCAGCTAACTAACGCTGGTCTAAATCTAGTTGATATTAGGCGGTTTGTTATGGCGGAAGATACAGAAAATGCAGAAGCCGCCGGTTCAACCGTTACAGTGCACACCCTGGCCGATGCTATGAGCGTCCCTCCGCCCCAAGTTATCGTGGTAGACAGAGACTACACAGAAGAGAAAGAAGAGAAACTCCCTAGCACAACAGAAGATCTATGGGTCAGTTCTTCAGATGGCCGATACTCGTCTGCGCCTGTGCCAATAAGAGTCGGTCCTTTGAATAATATGCAAACATTCTATGTTCGTGAAAATGGCAACCTAGATAAAGAATGACAGAGCTGACAACTCTCTTCTCTAGGTTCATAAAGATATACTTGTTCAGACCGAGTGGTTTCAAAAGGCTCTCTGTGGGAATTTCAAAGAGGCAAGTGAGCAAATTATTGACTTACCAGAGGAGGATCCCGCCGTTTTTCACTTTCTAGTTGCTTTTCTTTACGAGGGTCGCTTTGAGCCGATCAGGCCAGCAGCCAGTGTTTTAGGTGAGGGAGCCAGCCCATGCATGACCTGATTCCGGACCCTCGGTGCTAAACTCTGGACAGAACCAGAAATCGATAAAGGCAAGGGCATTGAGGCTGATTCGGAACCCGCAGAAGCCTCGGATTCAAGCTCATCAAGCAGTAGTACGGGCTCTAGAAGTTCAGGTTCTTCATGGCGACGTCGGCACCGAGCGCGGCATGCCCGACTCGCCGAATCAGAGGAGAACCAGGAGAAGCATCCAGGCCATCATCGCCCAGGCTGCCCCTGCCCTCGCTGTCTCGCCAGGCGCGACTTTTCAAGGTGTTGGCAATGCGGCGCCCAACGATCTCGCGAGGGTAATCCGGTACCTTTACCTTATGGACGAGGAGCCCCCAGGCGTGGGATACAACCTCCAGCTGGCGTTTTCCCACCTTCTGTGGGCATTCCTATGCCCCCTCAGCCGAACCAGCCCGAGCGCATCACGGGTGAAGACCTAAGAACGTGGTTTCTGGCGTACGAGCTCAACCTTGATGTTTATATCTGCGCAAACCGCTATCTCATGGACGATTTCCGAAAAGCAGTAATGCGATCATGTGTCGATATGCTCGAGACAGCAGGGTGGGACGCTGCACAGCCGGAGATGATGCATCTTTGCAGAAAGCTATATCGCAACGTACCAGAGGTTGATGAGCTACTCAAGATGATCATGGCACGTGTAGGCTTCCTCCAACCGCTGCTCTGGAAGCGTGCGCCTGAAGAGACGAGTGAGTTCCTGGTGAGTAACCCAGAGTTGGCTGCTACTATTCTGAGGGAGACGGTCATCAGGCATTCCCAACCGACAGGAGATTTGCCATCGATGGAAAATGTGCATGGCATGGCCTATGAGGATGAGTGGCAGCATCTTGGACGCACACCTGGGCGAACACGGACGTATCACTATTAGAGGGGATATTTGGGGCGTGTACCAGAGCAAACTTTTGACTGCTTTTTTTTTCCTCTTTTTTTTTTACACTATTCCCTTCCCATGTCTTTCTTTTTGGATTATTTACGAATACGAGATGGTCTCAGTACATCATGAGTCTTTGGCGATCGGCAGCTGTGTCTTTCATCGGTAGGGAACAAGTTCCATGTCTATACGTTCATGAGAGGTACCCTCCCTATTTATCTATGGTCGTAACAGAATACCCCAGGTCTAGTCCAGAACATCATCTCTCAAGCTGAACAACTGTTGTAGAACTTCTTCCGCCTTTGCTCTCAGGGCCGAATGGTACATGACATTCGTCTCAAAGGTCTTTGTGCCCTTGACAAGTTTGGCTGTATCTCTGGCAAAGTCGTAGTCGACATACATGTCCTCAACGTATGAAGCAGCATATACGGGAACCTTGTTGTTACGGAGTTTCTCTTGATCGTATAATGCAGGCCAGTCATCCCGGTCGGCCAAGATTTCGGCCTCCTTGCGGAGCATCTGGAGCTCTGGGTATGTTTCAAAAAAGAACGGAAATACCATCTCACCCGAGAAGTAGAGAGGGCCGCTGGTAGAAGCTGTGGAGTAGCCGCTGTTGAGCCAGGCAAAGGGCTCGAGGGCTTTGCCAACACGGTTTGCTGACCAATTGGACGAGCCAGGACCGTCGCAGTAGATGGCTTCATGGATGATGGCATAAATGATATTGGTATCAAATGGGTTCCAACCTTCGAGCGGAATTAGAGATGCTCTGCTGAAGAAACCAAACTGGTCGAGTGAGGTCTTTAGTGTGAGGATGGCAGAGTGAACCTGATCAAAGCCTCCATGACCACCAAAGGCAATGCCCATGGTCAAGAGGCGAGGAACCGTGAGAACACCACCAGATGGCAATGGAATGCTTCCACCTTTACTCTCGATGAAGCCAGCAACTTGGCGAATATTTTCTACATCCTCTGGAAACTTCTCGTAGTATTGCTCGTTCCGCTCCGTGACCCGGCGGAATGTTGCTTCATATACTTGGTCGGGCTTCTTGCCCACAGGGGCCAGACCGCCTGTAAGGAAGACTTCGCAAAGACCTTCTGGGTGCATAGATAGGTATGATAACGCAACAAAACCCCCATATGATTGGCCGAATATGGTCCATGGTTGCTTAGAATCGGGCCATGAAGAGGTAAGACACTTGCGTACAGCTTCGCAGTCACGTACTGTATTATCCTGTCGCATAAGTCCAAGATACCGAGCTCGCTCATCAACATCTTCAGATTGGATGCTCAGCATCTCCGCGCTAACAGGAGTACTTAGACCGACACCACGATGATCGAGGAGAAGGAGCTGGTATCCCCTTGAGAGAGCGAAGCGGGTGAGGGGATGGTCTTGCGGCTCACGGTTTCCAAATCCCGGGCCTCCTTCAAGGTAGACCATATAAGGCTTTGGGGGTTCTCCGTTATCGTATTTAGCGTTAATTTCTGCCTCTTCATCATCGGGTGGGAAGATGGGCTTTTCGTGTTTCTTAACACGACGAGCAAAGAGAGTGATGGATGGGCCGTTGACGGCTGTGTAGTCAAGAGGGACCTTGAAGAATAGCTCCGTGACGTGGAATTGCCCAGGCACAATGTGAGACTTGCTGCTGACGAGCTCAGCTTGGGGAATGGATAGGATTTCGGGGGTAGACATGATGCCCAGCGGTGATGGTGATAGCGATAGTGATGTTGGTTTTGGTGTTGGTGGGTTGAGATGGCGGGGTTGGTGGGTGAGATGTTAACTATGCCTGATCAATCGGGAAATACATTTAGGAAGATTTCTGTCACCTAAAAGCATAACTTTGGAGTTCAGGTAAAGGTCATATATATTTCTTTCCGTTGCATCCATGCTGCTTCTCAAAATATAGTAAACAGTACCTACCTAGGTAGTTCCAACATGATACCTCAGTACCTCATCACTTGGGACCAAGATCAAGGACAAACTTTTTGTGTATCTTATAACTACTAGGTCATGATAACTTCAGGTCACTGGACTCTCCCCCCAAACTATTAAAACACTGCCATAAGAAGAAAACGGCCTCGGATTTGTTTCCTCTATGTACATTTTCATTGCCTGCTCTCAGACGGCAAAGTTACAAAAGATATAGGGTAGAATAAGTTCATGATGCCTCAGGTTGTTCTCTTTGCCCGTAGCCCGACGATAGGATGATATAAGGATAAACTACAATATAAACTCACTACATAAGCTATAATACTGAGACCATGTGTCAGGCGGCTTGTCAGGTTGACCCTCCAAGATTCAGAATAGGTGTATCAAAATACAGATACCAGAGTCGCGTTGTCAAGTCCCGTTCTTACTGTGGATCATGAACTTCACGGTCCGAGTTGGCTCGGACCTAAATTACTCTGGGTTTGTCCTTTAAAAAAAAAAAAAAAAGGACCTTCCTAACCACTGGACCCTAAGCTTTAGGTGCCCATCCTGACATCCTAGCCATCCTATCCACCTAAATAAATCTCTAAACCAATCAACATCGTTGTCTCTCCACTTTGATCCCGCCTTGCTCTGGCAACAGCACTCCTTTCTGGATCTCGCAAATCTCTTCCTCTTCTTTTTCCATCTAATAAATATTTGATTTCTTCTTCTTTTTTCCCCTTAACTCTTCTTCCTTCCTCTCTATTGTGTTTATTCATTCACAGCCAAGGGCATGGCATATCTTCATCTTGCACATACGTTGGCAGATGCTTTCAACGCCCTTGCTGATGAAGTCCAGACCTTGACAGATCGAAAGACTGTCTTGGAGCACAAGCTTCGCTTTGCTCATGAACAGGTAAGAAATAATGCACCTACCTACCTACGTTGGGTTGGGTAGTAATTAGTGGTTACAGTACAAGCCTAGATCCCGGCTTTTTCCACTTCTGCTACCTTAGATACCCTGGCTTCCAAGCATCGTTTCAGCGATACCGGAGCTGTCGACCTCTTCCCTCCCCCAAGTCAGTATGATGAATATCATTAGCTCTAGATCAAGAGCATCAGGATGAATGACCCTGTTGCCGAGATTGACAACCTATTTTTCTGATACTTGACATTTATCTTCATCATTTTTGTTTCTGATTGTATATCATGGACTCGTCACTGACTCGAAACCAAAAACAGTTCCAATATCTGGCTGACAAATATGCTCCAGCAGCACCAGAAATAGCCGATACCCTGGCTAAGCTCCAGATACCTCCGTATACACCTCTTGATAATTCATTGCCTGTTCCTTTACCACGCGCGTACAGCTCCGGCTCCCAACATCAACTTGCACTCGTCATCCGTGACGGACGCCGAGTAGCTAATCAGCTTGCCTCGCTGGGCGAAGCGAGTAAAACCACCGTCTCTAGCAGAGAGACTGAGTCTCAGCCTTCCCACGTAGCCACTTCCATGTCGACGGCGCTAGAACAAGACTTCACGGTCCAAGGAAAGAAGGGCCATCTTCAATGCCCGTTCTCCAAGCCCGCAACGGCTAGCGGATCTGGGGTCCGCGATAATGATGATGCGCAGGACACAACTCCGCACCATTCAACGGACCCCATCTGTGCAGCCATGTACGAAGAATCTACTTCTCAGCAAGCCCGTACAAACACAAACGGCTCCTCGGCCGTCAAGTGTCCCATTCGCTACATGGATAAGCACTCCGCCGAGGAGATCGCCCATTATGTTGAGACGCACAAGCATGAACTCCCTCGCAGCCATGAAGTTTGCCTCCGCCGGTACCAGCGTGACGAAGACCAAATCAAGAAGATAGACTCTAAATATGGCGACATTGTGAGCATGATAGAGGGACTGGGTCAACTTCACCAGCCTATGTTGCCCGAGGCGGAACAGGACCCGAATCGACCGAATGATGTCGCTCAGCCTTCTAATGAGAGAGTTGAGAACTGGGCACAGGCTGTTAGTGTAGATTCAGACCCTGATAACACGCAAGTACCGACTCAGGAGGATGGAGACCGGCAAAGCCACTTTGATCGACCGCTCAAGGAAGTACGCGTAGGAGAATCGCCCAGTCGGCCTTGGGGAATATCTATCCCCGTCTACGAACTTTCGGGTCAAGGCGATGAACAGCCCCTTTCACCACCGCCTGCGCCAGTCTGTATGCCGGTTTCTGCTCAAGCTGCACCCAGTGCGCAAGACTCAACGAAGAAGACCCCAGGCAAATGCCCCTTCGACCACACCAAATTGGCTGCTATGGGTATGCCTTCACCATTCAAGCATGACCCATCAGGACATGTCCCACCCCAAGTACCGGAACGTACTGTTTCCTCATCACCTCAAAAGGATGAAGGCCCTCCTCCTCCGCCACACCAACACACAGCACCTCCTCAACCTGCCTTCATCAACCCCAACATGACCAAGGGGATGAATAATGGCCCTCAGATGATCTTCACAGGACCCGTCTTTATTGGCTACCCAATGGATCAGGCTATCCAGTTTATGAACCAATATCGAGGAAATCAGTAATCCCTCGATGTTTTTGTTTTCGGTTTTCGCATTGGGACAAGAATGCATAAGCGACGGCGTTGGCGAATTTGATTTTATTAGGATGCAAGCGATTATATTTTCCACGTCTTTTCAAATGGACTACTCTTATCTGAAACAGCACGGCGTAGCCGTCAGAGTTGCAAGTTAGGATTGATTGCCAACTTTGATTATTACAGTACAGCGACATGATATCCAGGCCTGGCACTTACAGAATAAAAAACAGTTGATTTATATGCATTGCTGTCCTTTATCATCCATTGACTTTACGGGTTCCTAGGCCATTGACCATCTTTAGTTGTAAACATACCCAAAACGCCGTCTAGCCCACATAGATCACGATAACCGAACCTAGTATCACTGCCCTTGAGTGATTCTGACATTAACTACTGCTCTCAGCTTGCCTGAGCCGTGTGCGAAAAAAAGTCATCTCAAGCCCTTTTGTTCCCTCTCTTATTCGCATCATCCTCATCCTCATCCTCGTCTTCGTCTTCGTCTTCATCGTGATAGCCACCCTCTACGCCATCTCTTTCCCATAACGAAATATCATCGTCCGACATAAGAACGGCAGCGTCTTCAGGGTCCATGAGCATCGAGTTTTCGGAGTCAGCATAGCCAGCTTCGCCTTCCTCAGCAATCACACCGTTAGGATCCAAACCCTCTTGTCTTGAGAGCTCTTCAGCACGAGCCATGGTGCGACGATAAATGACAAGACCGACGATAAGACCGACGGCACCGCCAAGAAGCATGCTCAGGTAGTTGACAGCTTTGCTGCCGGCAGACATCTTATCGCCCTTTTCGGCAAGGAGAGCAAGACGGCTGCCGATAAAAACATGAACGAGGAGCTTGGGGCTACAGACAGATCAGCATCGAAAGCCAGCCAATACAAGTGGACCATCCATGTGCTTACCTTGACAAAGCCGTAGAAATGGTAAACGCCAACGGCGTAATGCTGGGAATCGTAGCAAGAAAACCGTTGCTTAGACTGAACGGCAACGGGCAGAACCGAATACCCGTAAGGTACCAAAGTCCCTCCTGGCGCAACACCTGACCTAGAGCAACAAACCGATGATCCTTACCAACCATGCGATCAACATAGCCGCTCAAGATAGTCCTGCTTGCAAGAAACGCACAGAGAGCGCCAGCTGTACACCCCGATGCAACAATGGGCCAGCCCCAAGGAAACCCATAAACAAAACCCGCAATTGTGCTCGCAGTCGAGTATCCAACGATAGGAGGAAATGAAGTGATGAAGACGAGTAGAAATGCCAGAATCCAACCTCCCGGGAGAGCGCGCCACTGCTCAGCCTTTGGTTCGAGCCACTTGAAGAAGATATGTGAGTATATAATCGCCAGAATGCCAAGCACGCCTACTGCGACAACGCCCGCAAGGGCAAGAACCCGCTGAAGAGGTGATAGGCGCAGATATATCTTGAGAACCTGATCTCCAAGCAAATTAACAGATCCCCAGATACGACGCAAAAAGCTTGTTTTTCCAGCGCCAGCATAGCTACTACTCGCGCGGCGACGATGCATAAGCGGGTTCGATAGACGGCGGCTCGAGGACGTGGTAGACCAGGGGGGGCGGGTTGACGAGGGAGAGGAGCCGCGGTCTGGGGACAGGGCGAGAGCCTGAGCTGCTGAGTTATAATCCGCCGGCATCTTTGGCAAGATGATTAGGTGTTTGCGATTGAGTTGGCGTTGAAGTTGTGATGCAGCATGTCTGAATTGAATGTTCGTATAGGTGAGATTCGGAACGCGCGGATGGAGATGAGGTTCTAGCTTAAGATTGAGAACTCGAGACAAATCGATGACTCAGCTTATAGTTCTGGAGATTTGAGAAATCCGAATTGTGACTGGTTTATGTGATAATCGTATTCGATGATGCTTCAAGGAGACCCTTTACAGTTGTTGTTAGACCTGGAGCTGTCGTCGTTTCATTGGGGCTGTACTAAGAGGCTCAGAGTTCCTACTGGTTACATGACGTTGCTCCCTCAGTACCTAGCCTACAATTCCCTGACGGAACAACCCCACTAAGCGTGACGCTAACCTTGTTGCGTCAAGTACATAGACATGTATATATCAAAGGATTTCACATGCATCGCAAACAGTAATGAATGAATCTGCTTTTAGAACGGAGTCTGATTTTACTGCTTTCTTTCTATTGATGTCTCGTGTCGTCATCGACGGCCGCTAGGTCCCTTAGGTGGATCACGAACCAGGAGTCTGACCTTGCCGTCGCCAATCTCGACGCCTTGGCTTAGAATGTCCACCTCTTCCTTGTCATCGTCTGCATCGCCCTCCTTAGCAAGAGACTTATCCCAACTGCGAGCGTCAATCCCCAAGATACCTCCCATATTGTTGCGGTCTCCTGGAACCGAGAATTCTCGGTAGGCATACCTCCACTCGTTGAGGAAGTTGCGGATCGCCCTGCCAACCTTATCCTTGCCGTTCTTACTATGGTGCCCGGAGCCGGTGATGGCATAAATGGGTTGCGATTCCCGACCGTTTTCCATCAAAACCTTTTCGAGGTACTCGACTGCCTCTTCAGGGTGAAGACCATGAAGGTCGACATAAAGCTCCAAGCCAATGGTGCTGCCTTTGTTACGTTCCTCGTAAAGTTCCTTTGCAGCCTCGCGATGAGCTTTGCGCATAAGATCGTTCTCACTTTGTCCTCGCAAGCTGAGAGCCTTGGCTGCCCTAGCGTCATTACGATTCCAGGCTTGCGCAGCACTGTGGGGGCAAATCAGTATACCTATATGATGAAACAAATCTTACTTGAACAACATACCTTTGGAGAAACTTGTTACGAAGACCTCCATGCTTGATAGCCTCTTGGCGAGCCTTTAGGTATGCCTTGTTAGCCCGCTCACCAGTTTCCAACCAAGGAATATGCTTAGGGCTAGGAATTGCTTGAGCTGCAACACTATTCTCTCCATTTCTTGCGGTTGTCGAGCTTCCGTTGCGCCCCAACCCTCTCTTAAGTTCAGGACGAACAGGGGTGGGCGAAGGAGACATCTTGACGATATCAGCTAAAGAGTTGGGGGCGATATTCTCCTTATGTGCGTGTCCGTGACCACCACGCTTGCCGTGGTGCTTCTTGCCCAGTTTGACAGAGGCAGACCCCAGTGAGGGAAATGCATCGTTGTCGTCAAGGGCAGGCGCAGAGATATCTGCTTCTCTAGTCTGATGTCTGCTGCCAGGGCGAGATCGAGCTCGGGGGCTGGCAGTTCCTTGGAAATGCTTCAAGCCTGGTGGTGGTGTGATGCCAACGGCAGGAAAGTTGTTACCTCCGGCAAAACCACCGAGATGATCGGGGGTTCCAGGTCGAAGAGAGGGGAACGAGTTAAGATCTCCCAGCTGCAAACCTCCCTGCTTCGATGGTGGCGTGCTGGCGCCATCGAGGGCGAGCTTATTCATAAGCTTGGTAGGGTCATGCGAGAAAATGCATGTTTCCCCTGCTAAGCAATTTCCCATCACCCAGTATCTAGTCGTAAAATGTTAGTCAGGTCAACTAAGAAAAGCGCATCGCAACATACTTGCAAAGGTGGTTACTGAGATCATGACTGAATCGGCAATCAGCGCGCAAGCACTGTCCGGTTGACATGTAGAACTTGCAAATAACCCCAGACTTTTGCTGACCAAGGGGGGTAGAAGGACGATCCACCGACTTTCCAATCAAGACGTTCTTGGGTTCCTCAAGTGAAACACCGCCGGGCTGATTGTCCCCAGCCTGGCTTTCCATGAAAGAGACAATGGTTGCACTAAGATCGTAGCCATTCTGCGCAAGAGCAGCTTCGATCTCATCGTCCGACTTTGTCTGTCCGAGGATGGAACGCAGCATATCGTATGGCGACATATCAGCTGACTGCGCCGACATGGATGAGAACTCGGGAGCAGCGGCGTTGAGTCCACTCGGGGTGCCGACAGACGAAGTCACGCTGACAGCATCATCACTGACGAGCCACTCGACATTTTCCGTCTGGTATTCTCCTAGGATCTCAGTAGCCGGGGTCGGGTCGCTAGCAAATTCGTATGCATTCAAGTTTGGACTATGAGGAATAACGGGTGTCGCCAGAGCCAGGCGTGGCGATGCGCGAGGCGAAGAAAAAGGAGAGACTGTCGAGGATATAGTTCTGCCAAAGGTGGAGGGAACGAACCCTGGGGGAGCGAGGGGGCTCACGGCGAGTCTAGGAGAGCCCGACATAGGAGTTGGCGAACCGCGCCAAGAGGCAGGAGAAGGACGTCGCAGGATTGTTTGTCTTATTGGAGGCGGAGATGTTGATGTGCCCCCACCGTCACGAAAACGCCATAGAGCATCTAATATTGCATTATCGAGTGAAGTGCCGGTGAGACTCGTCTCTTTGCGGAAGAGCTCCTCGAGCCTGTCTGTCTTATCCTCATCCTCCAGGGTTGCATCCTGTAGGATGGGCAAACACATCTCAAAGTGCTCGTCGGAAACCATGATTTCGATGTACTTGGTCTACTGGGATTCGAATCGAAAGGGGTTGAAGCTATGGACAGCTTGATCGGACAAGACGAGGCTCGTAATAAGGCAACAGGGGTCTAAGCTGGTGTGGAGCTGATGCGAAGCGCAACGGTATCCGTAACAAGACCTGGAGCTTGAAAAGTCGTGTCCTGACAAAAGAATAACAAGAAGATGAGAGGCTGCATAGTCCTCTGGTTAGCATGGGTTCGTGGAGAAGATGAAGAGGTGAGGCGGAGGAGCTGAAGAAGGGACAGATAGTGGAGAGATGGAACAAAGAGTCCAGCTGGAGGCTAGAGACAAAGGAGTCTCAGTCTCAGTCTCCGGAGACGGGTTGTTGTGAGACTCACAGATTATTACAAGAAAGCCGGAAAGAGAAGAAGAATCAAGAACAAGTAAGAATGGAATGCAGAGGAGATGCCAACAAAAAAGAAAGTCAAAGTGAAGGCGAAAACAAAGAGAAGCGCAAGCGCATTCAAGCAAAAGATTAGGTTGAGTACAACGGTGAAAAGGAGGAGGAGGAGGTGGGAGATGATGCAGTATTAGGTACAGCTTAGGCTAGTGTAATGGGAAGGTGGAGGGCGGACGGGAAGCCGAGTGGGGAGGACACGGCTTCCGGGAAGCCTTTCCAAGTTCCAGCTCAGTAGGACGAGGTGCTAAGCTTTAGAGGGTTGCGAATCAATTACAGTGGCCACCTAAGCAAGGGTTTTTTTATTTATTTGGGTGATAGGTCCATACCTAGCGTCTTGAGCTGAACTCCAGTCTTGTCAATTAGGGGGAAACTGAATCAGATCGTGTTTCGGAATGACAAGAGACAATATGCTCTTTGTCAGTAGAGACATTTACTAAAATGATCAAGAACAGAGTGATGTTCATTGAGTTCGGAACCTGTCTAGTATAGCGGTTGTTTACTGATTACCTGCATGAAGCTGGACGTACATACAGTGGAGGGACAGCGAAGTAAAGGGATGCCTATTCCAACAACCTTGTCAACATAACTTATCTGCCACGACTGAATGAGAACTTGTATCCTCTTGCTCAAATCTTTCTTCAAAGTTTATATGGGCTTAGTATATGTTTACAATCGTGGCACTGAGCACTAGGTAGTTTAGCCAAGTACATACATAAGTTGCTAAGCCCAGCCTTACATGGCTATTCAATGATAGGATGTCATATTTACTTGACTGCATGTGCTTCAAGTTGCTAGCGAAATGTGGTCTTTTGCAAACGCGGACGCAACCGCAAGAACCTCGATTCCTAAGAGCTGTATAGACTACTTACCTAAGGTACGTCCTTTCAAGCTTGGGTAATTCAAGGGACGGGAGACACAATGAAGGCTCGTGAACCCTTTTCCCCAGCTTGGCAGGGTCATGTTGCTGTTCGAGGCAAGTAAGTAAGTACGCGGACTATCGGATATCATCTATCTTCAAAGACAAAAAGACAGAAAAACTAGCACCAGCCCCTGATTGAATAGTACGGTACCTTGGATCAGAGTCCAATCGGAACAACAAGTGCAAACGAGTTTCAGCTTTTGGTCGTGACAGCGTCATTGAATGAGTGCTGGGCTCTCTTCTCATCAGCCCCAGGTGCCTTGTTTATGCAACGAACCTAAATTTAGTCGCTGAGCTTTGAAGCAATCAACTGTCAAACCTTCAACGAGTGCTCTTCAAGGGTTCCGATTGGACAAATCCCCATGTCTCCGTTCTAGACGAATGCCTAGCAAGTGCCAACCTTCAACGCCATCTGTTCTAGTGGTTCCTAGGTCAATAGGATCATTTTCACCTTCAACCAGTCTTCAACTCCGATACAATACATATGTTGAGGCAGCTTACTTTACCAGTGATCCAAAGTTTCGTTAGGCCATTCCATCTGTCGTCTGTTTCTGTCTCGGTAATCAACTCTTCACCCGAACTACAACTAGCCCTCCCTCCGAGCTGCTATCTCAAATATAAATCTCTCTGTCGTGACTAATCCATCGCTGTCTCTATCTATGCAGTCTTTGCTGAATTCGCATATCGCCAAAATACAATCATGTAACAGTTGCCGACTTGAAAGGGTAACTTCTAAGGTATCTCATCATCGTCTTCACCTCCAAAACCAAAGCTGAAACCACTACCGCCACCGTGCTGCTCATCATCTGCTGCACCAACTGCAGCATCCCACTTGCGCTTCTTTCCGCTCTTCTTATCAGCCAGATCCAGGGCTTTTTCAAGGACTTCTGGATAGTTGCTCTTCATCCTCTCTAGGAATAGTCCGAATGGATCTTTGACTTCGTCGTCGAAACCACTGACCTGATCAGCCTTGTCCCGCAAGAAAGACACGACCTCAGACACAAGATTCAAACTCTGCGGAACGAAGTTTTGTGTCAGTGCAATGCCGCTTTCAAGGTTAACAACTAGGTGCCACCATCCACTTGGAACATGCAAAATTTCTCCTGCGTCGCAGATGCCTTCGACGCAGTCAGGAAGCTGCCGTGCCTCTTCGTGGAAAGTGAGGAGCCATTCGGCAATGCTGAGAGGACTGGTGACTTCGCTGCTGTCATTGGACACATAAACTCCGGGGACTTGTGTCGCGGGAGGAAACATGATCCAATATTTTGATCCTTGAATCACGGCATTCCAAGCGCTTGTCGCATTGGGATCCTTGTGGAAGGTCGAGCCACTTCGCTCAGGACCGACGATGAGCCATCGATGGGCAGGTCGTTCGTCTCCGAGCACCTCAAACAAGTCGGAACCAAAACAATCTGGCTTCCAGTATGCAGTGTCTCCCTTTCTCCCTACTCTGATGCCCATCTTTTCCACAAACTTGCGATCAAAGAGGTACAGCGGACTCTCATCCCTATTGTTCATCATGTAGTCGTAGTATGTTGCAAAGGGCCAGTCAACAGCCTCAGCACGGAACTCGATCTCTGCATACATCTTGAGTAAGCTATCTATGGCCAATTCTTTACACACTGGCCAGTCCTGGATGCATCTGGTAAGAATGAATGGCTGCTCAGTCCATTTCTCAGCGTACTGGTCGTATGTCAGGTTCTCGAAGCGGCAAATCTGATTTACTTTGGGAATATTTGAGGTGAACCGAGGAAGGATAACATGACTGCAGGCGAATGGCCGGTGGAGGACGTCTGAGAAGACGTTGCTGCAGTCAATTTTGGTCTCTTGATCACCTGGAAATCCTAAGACTGTTGATCTCCATGATCCTTGCCATCGAATATCCTTGCCATTTTTAGGTGGTGACCTTGACTATGTTTAGTTGTTGTTCCCATAGATATCTTAGTTTTTCCCTTCCATGACTCAGAGTCAACTTACTGCAGGAAAATAGGCTTCCAGAGCTCATCTGAGTGGCAAAAGGCATAAAAAAACTTGCATGTATGTCCAAGCCTCAAGAGAGCAGCTGCGTTGAACTGTTCGAGGACAAGTGAGATAACCTCGTCTGGAAGAAGCCTCCACACCCCGACTGACAGCCTGGCATTACGGCCCGTAAAGAAATACTGGTTGCCTAAAGGTTTAAGTCCTAGAGGATGAAGAGGGATTGAGTCACCGTGAAGTGTTGACTCAGAAATATCGTTCGTCCTATCACATAGAGAATTATGGTGGACAGTGCCATTGTTGATAATGGCTGAAGGCATTTTGGTGGTATCGAGACCGAGGCTGCCTGCCACAGTAGAAAATGTGAGAGGGACAAGATTGGAAATGAATAAAACCTTGGAATAATCGCTGAAGCGCAGAAAGAAAACAAGGCTGAAGTATAGGTGCAATACGTCAGGAACTTCAATACCTAGATACCGAAACAGATGTAGCAAGTTTTACGTTAGTGTGTACCTAGGGCGGAAGAAAAATCGGCTGAGGAATGGGTTCGGTAACAGGAAAAGATGAGACTAGAGTTACACTGAGCTTAACCACGCTTTGAACGAAAGTTTACGTGGGCTCGCCCCTGGCTTTCCTATTGATATTATTCGTAGGTTTTACATCCCACATCAAGATGACTCTTAACTTGGTGACTTATGCGAAACATCTGAAGCATGAGTGTACATTAGTAGGTAGATAGTTCTGTTATATCGCTTTCTCTGAGTTAATCAACTACCATCTTTTTCTTTATCTAGATTGTTGGTCAATCCTGTCACATGCCCTTAAGTTGAGAAGAAGAATACAAAACAAGAGCAGACCTCACTAAATGATCGAAGAATGCCAAGAACGATAGATAGAATATATGGCAGACTTATCTTATTTTAAATTTGAAAATGAGTGTGAACTACTAGAGAAATATAAAAAATATAGAATAAAGACCAAGCCATCATTATACTATAGCTTTTGTATAT